>KV741410.1:0-10900 GCA_000468175.2 Phytophthora cryptogea
AGCGGAACTTCGACGGACGGCACTAGTGGTTAGCGAGCGGCACGAACTTCCGAGTGAGGCGCGCGATCTGCAGGGCTGGGTGCGTCGGAAGATGGGCACGATACTGAAGATGCCACGGCTCGACGAGATCGGCCGCTTGAGCAGCAGCAATCAAGTCTCGCGGGCGAGGATTCGTCCCCAAACCAGGGTACCACGCGTTTTGCTCGCCCATACGAGGACGGTGAAGAAAGATCGGATCGAGCAGAATGTCTCGGTCGCAGTGCCCCGCCACGACGCCCCGCAACACATTCTTCAACCACGACTTCCCTCGAGCACCGAAACGAGGCTGGCGCTGCTTCCGTTCAATCCATACTTCGTTCATGAAAGGGCTGTTACGACGCATAACTGGAGTGATGGGGACAGATTGAGTTGATTCCCACAAAGTCTGCAAGCAATCTGCCTCCAGCTCACGATACTGTATCGCCAGTGGCTGGAACCATCCAACTATTTCAAATGAAATCGCATCCACCACGACAGAGAGAGCAGTCCACGACTGAGAATTGTACAGGGCACGGATGTGGGCTTCTGTAATCAGGTGTGCATCCCAATCAACACTGGCAGGCACAGGCCGACGCGACGGAAACAGCCACTCGCGAGGCTTTGCAAAGTGGTGGAACAGCAGCTCAATGTCCAGTTCCAGGACGCAGATCCGTCGAACATAACGTGGATCTTACGGCGTCGCCTCAGCGTCGGTGCGTCGAACCCGCTCACGGTATCCGGGAATCCACTGATCACGTGGGGCGGTAGTAGGTTCGAGAAGGTTGTTAGCTGCAACACTGAGAACCATGTTTCGCGGCGTCAAGTTCCGCCTAGGAACGCTGCCATCGCTACCGGAAGAGATCGAATCTGAATTGCCACTATTAACCTCGGGGCTGCCGAGGACACCACCGTCGTTATCATGTCCACGATTGTCCGGTGGCAAGCGGCGGCGTTGAGGTGATCCCTGACTGGCCGAAACTGAGGCGTCCACGCTAATTGGCCGGTTCGGATACCCAGATGAGTGGCGGCGACGGCGATCGGAGGACCGAGACCGAGATAATGCATCCCGCAAAGACGCAGCGTCACTGCTTGAAGAGGATCGTGGCTGTGATGTGGCAGAGCGGCCCCGGCTCCCGCCTCGAAGACGTCCGTGGCTTGTGCGAGAAATTGACGCCGTGGGCGACGTGGAACGTCTTGGAGAGGCCGACAGTCGTATCCACCCGTCACTAAAAGCGATCCGTCTTGCTCCGTAGATCCGCTACCAGGTGCTCGAAGTCCTGAACTTGCTGCTGCAAGCGCGTCAGGGACGCCTCCTGAACATGTCGAGCAGCTTCGGAGGCCTAAAAATCGGTTTGCAACCGAAGTAGTGTGCCAACAGCGCGATCCCGGCTGGTCGTCAACACCGCTAGCTCCCGCGGTTGGAGAACCACCCGGCGGGTAAGTTGTCACGCATTACCCATAGGCTGTCGCCCATGACCTGCGCTAAAATCACTGATTCGTCGCTCCAGCAGCGCAATCTGTCGATGGAATCCGGCCGCCAGATCATCATGAGAAGCCCGAGTTCGGTTCGAACGGTATCGAGTTCTTGGCTATAGTCGTGTCGATCTGTTAACGCTTTTTTACAATCGGCCAATGCGAGCACCGTCGTCTCATGCTCAGCGCGTAACAATTCGAACTTCTCTTGGACATGCTGCACGAAAGGAGAAGCGATGGCGTACGCGTTTTGGAGCTCCTGCTCCAACTCACGAACACGAGACTGCAGCTCCACACAAGTTTGATCCAGGTTCGCGTAAGCACCCTCCCGTGTTGTATGAGAGCCCAATCGCGACAACAACGACGACAACGAGTCCAAAGATGAACGAACAGCAACTTGATCGGATTCAAACAACGACGCAGGAAGCGGTACAACCACAGAAGAAGACGACACTCCAGGCGTGGCCTCCAGCAGCGGCACAGGAAGTGAAGGCGACGTATGGGGATGCCGGGAAGCTGGGGAAGCTGATGATGACTGCAATCGAGACGCTGGTGTTGTCGGAGGTGCAGGGTTCGCTTGAGAACTGTCTGGGGTATTGCTTGTGGGGCCCACGGGACTTGGGGACGACGGGCCTCCACCCGGAGAAGCCGAATACATGGGGGTGACTGACGAGGACAGAAGAATGAGGAGTGATGAAGTGTGTGACGCGCTGGACCTCTGTCCGGCCCTTCCTGTCGCAGGGGGCGGCTGTGGAGAAGTGCTCCTGACTTTTCCCCGATCTGGATGGAACCAGTGATGGATTGATTGATTGATTGATTGATGGGTTGATGGATGGATCGGGACTACTGGGTTAGGGTCGATGTGCGCCACATACGTCTGCTTAAGTGCGACCGCAATCATTCCGGCTCCGCAATCATTCCAGCTGATGGGCATACCCGATCCGATCGGGAGGTACCAAGTTAGCGGTACCCGATCCGATCGACATGGATACAGTCCGATCTGAGTTTAATCTGTGTGTCATACCCAGATACACGTGCCGCACCCAGGTATATTCGAAAGTTCAAGGTAGCCAGTTAGTTTAGCAAGCACGCGATGCGCAAACAGGATAGAGGGAGAGATCCTGAGTTCTTTATTGGATAACAGAGAGATATTCCTTGTAACACACAAGTGGCGTTCATATACCGGGAAGGGAACGTATATTGGCCCCCCGACGATCAAGAATCCACCAAGTCGCGCTCGGAGACGACAACAGCCCTGGATAGCTTGGCCAGGCCGCTCATCTCTCTCACTCAAGAACTCCCCCGCTAAAGGAAGCGGCAAGCAGCGGAAAGGTATATTTCAAGGTTAACGCCTCGCGGTCGACTGGAACCTCAGGCCAAGATCGCAACGACCGACAACTGAACGAAGCGAACCCGTGCAGTTGTCACCCCTTCGTCAGCGCCACCTACGACTGCGTACGGCCCCGACAAGATCTTCAACCCCCCCCCTTCATCGAGTCAACGGAAGAGTGCAACCCGCCCCACCGTCGCGTACACAAGGTGAGCAGCCAATCGGCAAACACACCGTTATCGGAGTACCCCCTCCGTTAGATGGTAGTCCGGGGCAACCAGTGGTGTCGGAGGTCGCGTCAAGCGTTTTCGCGACAGCCGCTCCACCACACTTTGCTCACTCTGGCACCAGCATGCATACGCTGGCCGAGCAGGAATGAACGAGATCGAATTGCCCATCGGATTGAGGCGCGCTCAGGATTCCAAGGTGTATGCGGCATCGTTGATGGCACTATGGCTCCCCTCGCATTCAAGCCCCAACATGATCCAGAGGACTATTTCGCAAAAGTACCTACAACATCTCGGCGCAATTTTTTCGTGACGACAAACGAGTGATTCGAAAGGTGTTGATTGGTTTTCCAGGTAGTGTTCACGATATGCGGCAGTTCAAGTCGACATCGATGTATCAGCACCCTGAGCGCTACTTTGATCGCGGTCAATATCTACTTGGCGATGCAGCCTACGCACTCTCTCGAAATTTGGTGGGGCCATTTAAGTCTCCTGCTTCAGAATTACGACGCAACAAACGATTCAACTAAATTCTATCAACAGAGCGAATTGCCATCGACTACACCATTTGTTTTTGAGAGCTCGCTTTGGACGATTAAGGGATGGTTGTCGAAATGTCGTAAGGGATAAGTAGGACAACGAAATCATTGTTGGTACAATTACGGCGGCTTGCGTCGTGCACAACTTTTGTATTACTTATAAGGACACTTATGACTGTGAATATGTGCCACCTGACGTTAATGATATAGCTGAAGATTTCATTACAGCGCCACCACTGAACGAGGCAGGGGCAGAGCTGCAATTGGAAAAGCATGGCGACTGCACGTCCAAGACGACGTGTTTGCTTTTAATGGCTACTGGATTACTCCGTTGTTGACGTGTTCGGCTACTCATTAGACGACCTCATCAAGCTCAGCAGCATTGCTTCTAATTTGGCTTGTCGAAGCTGCATAATTTCTTCGTGACGCTGCTGGGCTGCGCGCACTTCATCTTGGTGCATTTGCATTTTAAATCAATTTGCTTGATTCCAGCTCCAGCGTTTTCTCTAGTTTGTTCCATTCAAAGGTCAGCGTGCGGAAGAGTTTTTAACGTTGAAAGGCAAGGTGTTGCTCACTGAGCGTCGTGAGACTGTCCGACAAGGTTTCTGCAGCACTTCGCTTGTGCGCTTGCGATACTGTGCTTGTAGTTGAACTTGAAGCAGCAACGGCGTTGCTTGGTGTCTGCTGACTAGCCTTTCTTGCGCTAACAGTAGGGCTTGTTTGAAGTTGCCTTGCCACCTGACTAGATGTAGTTGCCACCAAATGTTTTCTATTCACCACGTTCGTTGCAACATCGAGCATGGACTGACTAGGCGCTGAAGGAGCCGAGGGCTGCGTCAACTGTAAGGAAATCTCATCGCTACGACGAATGTATGCATCTCCAGCACTCCACAAACCGGTACCAAAAGAATCATCACCACTCCTTTGAGAATGTTCTTGAGGAGAAGAGTCTGGCGATATGATATCGGCTTCACGTGGACGGAGACCCGAGGATAAAAGCTGACTTGGAGATGTGACACCACTCTCGAAAAGAGCTGGAGTGTCAACCGAAGAGCGACCAGCGTAGAACATGTCAACTCTATAAAACAGCGGAAACTTGCTCTCAACCCACTTCGTCAACGTCCGCTGCTCGTCACCATCGATACCAAACCCAGTCGTTGCCAATTTCGGGTGCATATCCGTGTAACGTTTTTCGATGTCATTACACTTAGAGCGTACCAGCTCTCCCGACTTTCGCAGCATTGCAGACAAAGTACCCACTTGTCTGTAGAAAACTGCCTTCTTCTTGGTTTTGTAGGCATCAATATGGTCCGACCAATACTGGAGCAACGCCTCAACTTCTTGGTTAGTCCGTCTCCATGTTGTTGTAGTTGTACGAGCGCTCTGCTCGAGTGTTAGAGTCGAGGTAGCGACAGATGAATCACGATCACTTAAAGAGACTGTATCACCAGGGTGCGATGGCGCCGAGTCTGTTAAACACTTTCGCACGCGGGTCGTTGGCTCCGCTCCCACAGCTGCTGGTGGGCCTGAACGCAGGGAGAGTATTGGTGTAGACACCTCCGCCGCACGAGCATTTATTGTTGGTAAACTTGCATCCTGTATCGAAGTGACGGGAGTACTTCCTGCAATAGTCGAACGCGGCTCCGTCGGAACATTCGATGAGCCTGAAATTGGCAATGCATTAGTCGTTGTGATGGATTCGCTTCACCACGCTCGTGATGCCCACACGGCGTGTCGGGTTGGTGTCGTGGCTGATGCGGTGCTAGCGGCCTTTTTTTTAGAGAGAGGTCCAACTGAGACCGTGTCCTACAATCGCATCCTATACTCTAGATCAACCAATCAGGAGCATTTTCCAACGGGTGCTTAAGCCAATCAAAACCATTCTGCCTCGCAGTCGCCATCACCCACCGCGATGGCAAGGTGCTGGTACCGCAACATTTGATTCTTCAAGAATGCGGCGCTCGACCAATAAGATCGTGATATACAATGTAGAATGATGGTACAGGAGCTCCGTGAGAACCGCTAATATGTACTTTTAAAAAAGTACAGATAAGAGATAGTCGTTCCAAATAACCACGGGCACACAAAAAACTATTCAGAGGTCACTTCTACCTTAGTCCTCTGTGTAAAAATCTCCGTTAATCCATTCATTCGCTTCTAAACGCGTGATGAGCTAAAGCGAGCAGAAAGGCAAAAGGCTAAGAGTATGAAGCTGAGCTCGAAAACACTGCGACTCACTGAGGCAAAAGTGGAGGCTTTCCTCATGAAGACCATCGATGACCCGTACCATGTCCTGTCGTACCTGATGGCACTGAAGTACGAGGAAGGCTCCGACCATACCACGTTCATCATCGAAATTGAGTCAGGCATGAGGGTGCCACCAACAGTATACTGAGTGATGAGCAGAAATCAGTCTATTTGTACCATGAGCTTCCCAGCTAATGGAAACAACAACTGTAACGATGCACCAGTGTCATGGCTCTAATTGGCCATGAATCTGGGACGTCATTCGAAGCGCTTGTAGCGCTCCACCCGGACGGCACGTGCCAGGCTGGGAGAAATCAAGTTGTTCTTTGTTGCAACCCCAAAGGCTACTTTAGCTCAAACATTCGCTTATATTTGGTTTCACTATGAATTCGTGAACCGGCTCAGGGTCGCAGCTCACTACAAGTTGGCCAGTTCCAAGTGGGATTTACTTGAGATGCCATACTGGTACAACATCCTCCTTCATGCGAATATAGCGGGCCGCAAATCCAGACCTGCGTCGGAGAACTCCGGCCTGTTCATTGAGCAAGGTTATGTCCGGGCCCAAGACTTCATCGAACGCTATGGGTCCCTGCCAATGTGCGCCTTCTGCAAAATCATCCTTCGAGAAGAAGATTTCGAGACGCCGGAAAAGTGCTCCTTCGCGGCAGGATTCCTCTCCCGTCAAGTGCTCCGGCTGCCGAAATCTGAAAGCGAACGACTGACTCGTCCAAGGACCGCTCCTGCCTGCAGGTTTGAGCTCCGCGTCGCACGAGCGGAGGCTCGGCCAGGTCGCGTTCATCGATATTATGAACCACGAGTTCTACCAATTGCTGCACAAATTGTCCGCCATCAAGCGCAGACCCCATCCGTCCCTCGGCATCGCGGTTGATCCGAATTGGAGCGACCACCGGTGTAAAGAGCGCAACCTTGACAAAGTTCTGCTAACGATTCTCAGCGACATCAAGTACCGCCTCCAGCACAACGGCTTCAAAAAAATGTGCGCATCAAGTATCGCCACCACACAGACGATGTCCTATGCATCCATGACTGCCGCGTCGTCGAAGATGCGAAGCAACTCTTCTGGAACTGTTTCGTCGCGAAAGTAGTCTGGTGCTTCTTCTCGGCGTTCAATCTCTTGCTGTTGAAAGCCGTCTCGTGGCCTATGGTCGTGTACTTCCACAATATGATCGTTTTGAAACTGAACGTCAACGTCTTCAGCAGCCACAACGTGCTCAGATTCTTCAATGTGATCCAGTGCAGCGTGCGGTGGCTCAATCGCACCGGCAGCATCTTTAATTAAACAGGGACGAACATGGCGTACGTGCGCGAAAGAGCCATAACCTATATCCAGTGGATGAGCAGGACCAGCGAGAACAACTCGCGCCTCAAGAACCTCTGATTGCGCTGGATTTAATTCCAAGCAGCACTCTCAACTAATGGCCATGCCCCCCCCCCNCTCTCCCCCTGCCTCTCATATGAGATACCACAACCGCACGCCCAGGAACACGATTCGCCTTCCTGGTAGTTTGCCGGGTGTAGCCACGCCTCCGGTCCAATTGGAGTGACAAACATCGGCCAGGGTGCTGACCTGCCAAAACTTGTTATCCCTCCCGAGATCTCGACCAACTCTTAACAGGTCAACATGATTGGTCGCGCCGCACTGATGCTCGCTCATATCTGCGCAACTCCACAAGTCTCCCCGCCGCAAAAGTCTTCGACCACCCTCATCCCCCATGGATTCTCTACTCTATGTCGCCATAACAACTCGGATGGCAGCAAGCGCAGTGATCTAACCGCTCCGAGTGGGTCCACGTGACTCTCACTCGACCGCCCTGATCGCGCACCTGCTTGTAATCGGTAGTAGGGTAGGTAGGACATCTAACCCAGTCGTTCCGACGTATCGGGTCGGAATGATACTACGACAACTTGTAGAAGAACTCGCAGCACTACCCGTGTGTGCACAAGTAGATAGACAAAGAAGAGTTCTTCGTACTTCGGGCGAAAACCTATAGTAAATTGTGTTGTTTAAGTGTTGTTGTAGAGGAAAGCTTCTTAAGCAGTAAAAAAACCGCAGACCTTTCCTGACTACTGTAGCCTCAGCTACTAAGGAGCTGCACGCGTGCATGATACTTTCGTAGAAACTCCGCAAGTTCTTCGTTGAGAAATATCGGTCTCCTTTCTTGTAGTCTTGGTCTTCAACCACCACTCACGACTCATCTATTCAACATGTACCCACTCTCTTTGTTGGGCAATCGACGTGACCCACAGATCGCCATCGGTTTCTCGTAAATACGAAAAATATGTGTACTTATTCAAAAACTAAGTAACGGACGTTTCACTTGCATATTTGTAATACATCCGACAGGGTGGGACTGGACGAGCTTAAGCCGGGAAACGGAAAACGAACTAAGGCAACCGCCATCGCAGTGTTCAAGGTCAAGGAGTCTGTAAATTTGAGTATGTCAGGAGTTGCATCGAGAAATATGTTAGTGGAAAGTGTTTTGAGTCTATACTAGATATGTTTGGTATGGATCTTGCCTTTAACGAAGGCAAGAAGGGTAAACAGCTTGCCCGCAACACTGTCATGCAGCACTATAGGCAGACTAAAATGTGGCTTTTCGAGCTCTTCCCCACACAGTGGCGCATCGTCGAGGCAAAGTTGTTAAGTATGGGGAAGACGCTAGATAAATTTTGTACGAAACGAGACGGTAACGTAGTGAGCAAGGCGTCATCGTGCTCGAAGGCAGATTTAGGCAAAATGATGCTATGTTTGTATGAGAATGCGACTACCTCAAGTGACTACTATCAAGACACAGCGTTACTATGCATGCTGTGGTACCTGTTTGGACGTGCTTCTGATTTCGCGCTCGTCCAGAAGCAGAACATTATCATCGACGTCGCAGACATTCTGTTCGTGCGCTTCATCCGGCTCAAGACTTCCGAGGAGCAAGGGCTATCGCTGTTTCCCGACGCAGACTTCATTACGTGCCCAGTATACGCTATGGTTCTGGCGCTCTTGGCGCAGGCCGCTCCATGGGTCGACTTGCTGGACAACCTGCCACCCCTTCCTGTCCAAGCCGCTGCATCCTTGCTCCCAGCGACGCCGCTTCTGGAAGTAATCGACTATCCAGACGACTTGCTGCACTTTGCGCTGCTGCTGCGGCGGCAGCTGGATCTGTTGCAGCTAAGAAGACGCCCACCATCTACTCCCACGTCAACAGAGTGCTTGGCCGGGTGGTTGGCGCCGGCGGTGTTGGAGTCAAGCCCTCCTCGCCCTCCTTTCGCCGCGGCGGAGCACAGCTCGTCAACGGATGCGACGGTCTCACATATCCCTGAATTTTTGATCGTGGCGCCCGGAACATGAGTGCAACAAGCAAGGGATTTAACTACATCTTCAATCCATGCCGCGAGGACGACAAGGTTAACAAGGCCCTCAGTGATTACGACACATAAGGCACCTTTGAAGGACCTGAGGTCCTTTGATGCGCAGACACAGGAGAAGACCGCGGTTATCCAGCAGTACCTGTTCGCAACGTGCTTCTAGCTAGAGCAACCCAGGTACAACGTGGCCAGCGCGTCCTCAATGTACTAACAGCTTACCTCCTTCTCCATTACCCGTAGCTGACAGAACTGCAACCCGATGGGCCAGCCGTGAAACGCTTGGAAGCTTGTGTGCAGATGGCAGCGTCTTCGCTTGCGGACTTGCTCGCTTGGTCGGCGCATCTAGCCTCTGCTGCCTGTACATCGGAGTTACAGCAGCCAAGAACCGTGAAAAAGAGAGACACCCCACCAACAAACAAGCACGTGACTCAAAATAGCGCGGTCATTGAGCACCAACGCAGTGTGATTGACCAGTTAGTGATATTAGTAAAGCAACAGAACGAGCGCATGGATATTCTAGAAACTAAAGTCGAATGCAACATACTCAAGCAAAACAACTACAAGCATCAGCCGGATAAAGATCAAGAGCATCAAGACCAAGACAAGCTATCTAAGCGCCGACGAACCTCCGTCCCTCACTTGCATGCGATTGGTGCGCGTGGTATGCGCAGGAGCCTCGTTGGTGCTCGAACGCACCCAAGCAGCAGATGTCTAACGCGAAGCAGTTAGTCGCATTCATGAAACTATTCGTGGCTGGTGGCTTCGAATTTGATCTGAACAACTTCCGTGACAAGGTCCTGGAGCTGGGAAAGCAGGTGGAGGAGGCGGTGCTGGAGTTCCTTCTTCAGCGGAATATCAAGTCGTGGGGTTCCACTGTAGTTCGCAAGTGCCCTTACAACATATATGCTGCGGGGGAGCTGAACGACAAGATCGCACACCTATCACAACCTGCGTGACGCCGGTGCTGTGAATGACCCAGACCGGGATCCGCTGCTTGGTACCTGTAAACCAGATCACTCGTGCTTGGGCGTGGAATTTGAAATGATCCTTGCCACGTGTAAAATGGGTGGATGTCAATGAACTGCAATTGTCAACAGTGCCCGAAAAACCTTGTTAACAGCAAATACCCGTAAAACCGTCAATTGGTTTCACATTATCGAGTTACACCGAAAAACCTTGTCGAGTAAGACCGAATAACGTTGTCGAGCAAGACCGAAAATCCTTATCAGGTAACCAGAAAAACCTTGCTAGAAAAACGTTGTCGGGAATACCAGCAACATCTTGTCAGTTTCGAAAAAGACAAGAGGTAGCCCACATCCATGGCAGATACGACGCAGCACACTATTACCGAAAGGATTGAAATCGCCCTAGAGATAAATGCCCAAAAGTGGAGCGTCAAGGAAGCGTTGGAGGCGCTGGACATCCCTCGGACGACACTGCTAGGCTACTTAGCAACGGAACATCTGTTCTCCACACATGCTGACCCATCGTCTAAGTGTGGTGTAGTGACCTCCGAGAAAGACGCGAGACCGGCGAACAAGACCACGAAGAATGTACGGTGACCAAGACAGGAAATTCTCGGAAACTGACGGGCGTGTCCCGGCCAAGTACCCGACCCCGATCTGGGGTCCAGATCGGGACATCATAAATCAGGTTGAAGATGGAGAAGCGCGCCAGGCACGACC
>KV741410.1:11125-23597 GCA_000468175.2 Phytophthora cryptogea
CGAAGACCCGTGCTGGCCCGATAACGCCGCACACCAACCGCGTCGGCTGGAATTCGCCACGCAAGACACAAGGACACGCCGGCCGGAATTTGCCGCGCGACCAAGGGAAGAAGGACGCCACTACGCACGAGCGGGACGTCCAAGTCGTAGGACACAAGAAAGAGAGGTCATTCCCTTCAAGATCATCCCCCCGCACCGATCTCCGCTCCAAGCCAGAGATACGCTGCTCAAGAACCGGGAAAACACCCGGCGCGACCATCCAAGAGGACGCGACTGGTTTGTGCGAGGACGGACTCAAGGGAAATCATTAATTTCTGCGTGGGCGATACTCCACATAAGCGTATATCGCAACCTGGAGTACCCCCGCCAACACAGGAAGTGGTGGCCGTCGTGGTAGCCCGAGTCTAGCAAGATGGCCCGCAGTGATATCATCGCTAAGTGCGTATTGAAACTTCCAGGATTTTCAGATAAACGAGATGGGGCTCAAAACTTGTGGCTTACACGATTCATCAAGCACAACCAACTTGCCGATTGTGTCGATCTATACCCAAAGAAAGTTAAAACACTGAGGTCCAAGTCAGAGAACCCACCAGCAAAGCGACCCAAGGTACATGCGTCTCAAAACGAATCGGGTTTGACCGAAAAGACCCCATCCGCACCGTCGAGTTTACCCGAAAAGCTGGTTGCGATACGGGTGAGGCGGTTAGGTGTAAGGACTTTCCTGTGGTTATCGACGATGAGTCGGCACCAAAGTATAACCAATCTGAGACAATGCTGCTAAGCCCAGTAGTGTGCAAGACCACGGCTATTTGTTTCAAGCCTGCGGACGATACGTACGTGGTTGAAGTTACTGAAGAGGACATGGCAAAGGCTCGCGGGATAACGGCACGAATCCCGTACGAAAAGTACTGAATCGTTCTCGTTCCAGTATGCATGAATTTGCATTGGACGTGGTGCAGAACCCAGTTCTTCCAATTGAAGGCTTGAAGTGCATGTCGACTCCCGGAAATACCATTCAGCACGCGATGTTGTGGAACTTCTTGGAGGATTCTTCAAGAAAGAGGCCACAAGGGAGAATACGTCAAGAAAGAGGCCAGGGAGCCACAAGTCGGTGAGGTACGCGATCAAGCGCGTACAAACTACTCCGACGCATTGTAACCGCAATTCTTGCGGAATGTTCGTGCTGTACTTCAAGCGGGAGGTGAATTGTGTGCTTCTTTTCGATCCCAAGCCCCAGCGCCTTCTCAGTATTGACAGCATCTGCAGCGTACGAAAGAAATTCAAGCTCAATCTGAATCTGATTCGCATGCAGTATAAGAAGTTCTTCCTTAATGACCAAGCCGTGCAGTCGTAGACGAGTAGTGGGGCCACGCATAAAACCCAATGACAAAATAGGCAAAACACACATCCGCACCCAGACTGTACGTATGCCACATAGATAAGAAGCCGAGGACGTGGCCAGGCTACGGCCAGCCAACCATTTTTTCCCGTGGCCTGGCTACGTCAATCTGCCCCGACCACCCCACCCGCCACATCCCTCACTTCCAAATCTGCGGCGACGGACACAACAACAAGAGGCGCGGCGTGCCGCGGCCGCTGCTCGGCTGGCTCGGCGGCGTCCCTGACGGCAGACACACGCGATGGCGGCGCAGATCACGGTGCAGCTGTGGTGGACACGCATGGAACCGCAGGATGCGGTTGGTGCTGAGACCAGGCTTCGTTGTTGTCAAACGGCTTGTGCGGGATTTGTTGGAGGGTTACCCTGTACCGTCCTAGCTGATGGCCGCCTGGCAATAACGGGGCTTGTGTAGTGGCTATTACGACAGTATCAACAAAGCAGACAACATCAAGAAAGTGAAGAGGTTCGCCGGTAGCGTCAAAGTATATCTGTTCCAACTTAATGAATACCTTCTCCTACTATTGATTTTAATCTTCATGCGCTGCAGCCTCAATATATGCTCTTTCAACCTTGCGACGCTTACGCTGCCGATACTCGGTTATCTCACAAGAGGGAAGGTTTGAGGCAGGCTCCCATGTGGGGTCCCACGTGGTAAGGAATAGAACCTTTCCATTTTCACGTCGGTCGTCCAAAATTGTGCCCATCTGGTAGGTTGGTTGCGCTCTTAGGTCCACGTCAGCCGGGAGCACCCATTCCGCCTCGCCAGCGTCGTCGCCCCTAAGGGCCGCCTCAACCAGCCGGGCTTTGGTGATGCGTGCGTGTGTCGCCCCATCCAGCAGACGTTTGATTGACCCTTCAACGTCTGAGGTGGTACCTCTTTGGATGAGGCCCCATGTCCTCAAATAACGGGCGGCCGCCTCATCAAGGCGACCACCCACGCTCGCGAAGGTATTGCCTCCCAACGACAGCAAAAAATGATTTTGCTGTCGTTGGGATGGCACCGGAGGATGCAGCGCGGTCGTCTCGGCTCGCCATCTTGAATGTAGAAACAAAACTAAGGTTGAGTTTTGGAACAAACACATTATTTTGGTACTTCCTACTGCTATTTGGAGGTCGAACCACAAGCTCACTCCTTACTAAGTGCAGTACCGTCTGTCCGCGGACGCCCAGCTGAAACCTGGGACGCTGGGGTCGGCTTTCGACGTCGTTTTCCTGCAACAGACCTGTTAACAAGTGTCTGCTTGCCGTCCAATCCCGCGTAATGCTTCACTTGTAGAGCAAAAATGACATGAATGCAGATTGCTAACTTAATATAGAAGTTGCAATTACATGCCATGGCGCTCACATCGACGCTCCACCCTCCATCAGGCTGTCCTTCGTTCTCCATTCGCGCGTAATTAACTCCCATCTGGGCCGACACAGGAGCTGTTTCACGACTACGCCCTAGCTCGGGCAGATAGACGCGAACGCAACCACGTAACTGTACTTGAACCATATTCGGGTTGTCGGAAACGAGCAAGAACTCGATACTTGATCGACTGGGAGTCATGTCGACGAGCAACCCACGCTGTTGAAAGTCTTTCACCCGCGTTTTAAGTTGCTGTGTTGCCTCGATTGTTTCCATGAATCTTCTTGGGGTCATCGACTGATTCTGGCAACAATCCGAGAGTAACCGAATGAGCACGCCAATCTTGTATTTCGTCCGGAGTGTGTAGTCACGCTTGATCAGGCGGTTGAACTGTTCCACCGGATTGTTCGTGGTTGCGTATCCACTGGGTGTGTGGAAACACCGCCAGCGCCAGAAGTCGGATTTGACCCACACGTTGTTGAAGTAGCTGCGAAACCCGACCAACTCAACTTCGGACGACCACTTGTCTAACACAACATTCACCTTCTCGTCATAAATGCCTTGACTTTGAGCAAAATCGAGGTCGTAAATGTCAGCGACCACTCGTTCACACAGATAGTCCGGCATGCACTTGAATTTCTCGTGAACCTTGGCCACCAGGTGGTAGAAACACATCATGTACGTGAAGTCCGAATCAACTCCAAAAATTTGGTCGACAGCGTTTTGCTGGGCAGCTTCGGCATCTGCCATTACGTACTTGAGATGAAGTTGCCGTCCCGTGACAGTATTAAATATCTTGTGAAGGGCGACCAGTGATTTTGCGTACAAAACCTCTAAGCGCTGAGAGGTGGTGAACAACGCAACCAAGTGGAATGATCGGCACCTATCTAACACTCTGCTAACCACGACAGGATATCCGACTTGGTTGAGCTTGAAAGTAGCGTCCATATGGAACACAAATGATATCGGATCCCGGTCTGCTTTGCGCAACAGTCGTTTCGTGGTCAGCCCAACCAAAAACGGATGCTCGTCCGAGCCGTTTCCCACATCTGGCTTCCCGTTAGCACCCACCACGCTGCCAACCGAACGAAAATGGCTGGGTGTCGGACACCGTTGTCCCAAACGCCAAGTCGTCGATCTGACTCAGTATCTCGTCATAGTCATCGGTGCGGTGCAGATTTTTTTTCGTGAACCTGCTGACAAACCACTGAACTTGGCGCAAACTTGGCATCTCAGTCTCCGACAAACCAAAACGCCTAGCCATTCCCATGCGAATCCGCGCTGGCTTCAATCCTTGGGTGGCCATCTGACGACTGTAGTCCTTCAAACGGGGGTCAACATGGGCTTTTGTCGCTCCCGCACCAGCGTCTCGTGGACACCGACCTCCATGATAGTCATGCGATTGATCTCTTGGCAGGTGAGCACCTTGCCGCGCCATGGGCAGGCATCATACGGTGTAGCCGACTTGCATGTTTCCGAGGAGCACACCAACAACTGGTACCGCATCTTATGCGGCTTCGTCAGCGCGCACACGTTACACGGCACCAGGTGGCTCTTCACAATGAAGAAAGACTTCATATCTTCCATGAGCAGCTGGGAGTCCTCGCGAGTCATATCACTGCAAATAGTTTTCCAGTTGTACGGTAGCATGTTGGGCGGGTGTGGGGTGGATGGGCCTTGGCAAAAGCTTTGCGTGTTCGAGAATGAAACTGGAGCTTTGGGGGGAACTAGAACAAGAAAGTGCCCAATCGTCTTTTTCATCAGTTTTGATTGGTAGAAATTAGGCTGGTTTCGCGATCACGATTCGCTGTAAAAATTACTGGTGTGGAGGCACCCGAGTTTGGTGTGGCTCCGCTTATTGGAGGGTGCCCCGCGTACGAATAGAGTGAAAAAACACGAATATCGTGTGTGCTACGCATTCTTTATGTGGTGTCACATTTTGTGTGTGGTAGGCCTTGTTCCTGTGTGTTTTGCCGGTTCTGTCAAACCCAACAATACATTCAGTTGTAAGCAGAGAAACAAATTATGTTTCTCAATTAACCTTTCAGTCCTTTGGCCACGTCCTGCCGTGGATCAACACGCTTGCATCATCGTATTTTCTATCAGGGGTGTACAAGTACTAAAGGTGGAAATTGACAGACCTCGACAGCATCGAGAGTTTTTTTTAGCCAAAACGTTTTCCCATTATCTCCAATTTTACTCAAATTTTGTGAGCAGCTTCATCTGTTTTCCTTGTATCGTATGCTGAAAGCCAGGCAGTAAAGCAGTGCTTTTTGACGTAGTACTGGTGTTATTTTAGTCGCAACATACCCCATCAAGTTGCTCACTCAATGGCATCACTCTATTTCCACTATGATAATACTTACCCTCTTTAAATCGATCGTCCCATATGTCATGCTTTTGGTAAAAGTTCAATTAAGCACGATCTAAGTACGGATTCTTTTGGCGCGGTTTCTTAAGAAACTATGCCGTGCTAAACACTGGGAGTCCCCTTTTCGTGCTCAGGGGAGTAAGACGATTACAGTGATACCCACGTAGAAAAACACTCTCGCTGGTGTGAACCCACAGCCGCCCTTTCGGGTGCTCTTCTATTGAGGTACTTTAGTGGTGGTGGTGGGTGGGTGGGTAGCACAACTCATTCAACGCAGGTTTACTCGTCTGGTTGCCGAATGGTGCATTAACTCTTCGTGAGAGCGCCATTCCTCTTGGTTACGCGTGAACACAACGCCCACAATTCACCGTCCGGGGGGGGGGGTGATGACTTCGGCACTGACCGAGTTTTCTGTTGAACGGGTCATGCGATACACTATTTTTGAGGTGGGAGGTAATCGGTCGGAAGTCAGAGATTTTACGGTATGGATGAATATGATTGTGTTTCCGACCATACTTAATTTTTGTATTGGGGTCAGAGGCTCGCCAACGACCAATTGTCTGTCTCAATTTATAAATGGCCAATCAAATGTAAGGGATTGGGTTATTTTGACCAATACATTTGAAGAGGGTTAGGTAGGTTCTCTGCTCCAGCCGTTCCGACGTATCGGGTCGGAGAGATACGAAAAATATGTACATTTCAATAGAAACAAACAGTTTTAAGCTTATCACTAGCATATTTGCTACGAATCCGACCGGCGCCAAGGATGGGCTTAGCTGAGCTCCAACCTGGCAACACCAAGCGCGTCCAGGAAACAGCCAAAAGCGCTTTCAACGTTTTTGTTAAAAGCGAACATGTAGAGCGTGACTACGTCAGGCAATGCATTCAGGAAGACGAGACAGGTATATGTTTAGTGTCTGTACTAAATAAGTTTGGTATGTACCTTGCATTTAATGAGAGTAAGAAGGGCAATCCTCTTGCCCGGAACACCGCTATGCAATACTATAGGCAAAGTAAAATGTGGCTTTTTGACCTCTTCCCTACGCAACGGCACATTGTCGGAGCAAAGCTGCTTAGCACGGGGAAGACGCTCGAACGTTTCTGTATGAAACGAGGTGGAAAGGTAGTGAATAAAGTTCCGCCATGCTCAAAGACTGACTTAAGAAAAATGAAGTTGTATTTGTATCGAACTGCTCGCCCCTCTAGAGAGTATCAGGACGTAGCTTTGCTGTGCCTATTGTGGTACGTGTTTAGGCGAGCTTCCGACCTGTCGCTTGTACTGAATCAGAACCTGTCGATTGACGCGGCGCAAGGGTTCTTCGTGCGCTTCATCTGCATGAATACTTCGGAAGAGCAAGGCTTTTCACTCTTTCCTGACACCGACTTCGTTACGTGCCCACTGCATGCGATTGCTGTTACGCTCGTTACACAGGCTGCACCGTCCGTCGCCTTGATCGACAACTTACCTGGCGTTCAGGTTGCGGCCGCTGTCAACTTAGCTCCGACGACACCGCTGCTGGAGGTCCTGAACCATCCCGATGAGTTTGCTGCTCTTGAGGCTGCTGCAACGCCCGTTGCCGCAAAAGCTGCGAGCAGCACGCCTACGATTTACTCCCACGTCAACCGCCTCCTCGATCGTGTCGCTGGCCCAGCTGGGGTTACTGCTTCGCTGACATCCCACTCGTTTAGGCGTGGTGGCGCGCAGCACGTGAACGGCTGCGACGGACTAACGCAACGCAGGAGCTTCGACCGAGGCGCCTACAACATGAGCACAACAAACAACGGCTTCAACTACATTTTCAATACAAGCAGAGAAGATCACAAGGTTACCAAGGCACTCAGCGGTTACGACACGCGGATCCAAGTGAAGATGCTGGGCTTGGGCGATTTCGTTACTGAGACGCAAGGCAAGATTGCTGAAGTACAGCGCTCGCTGTTCACAACCTGCTTCAAAATGGAAAGCACCAAGTACAATTTCAGTCAGAGTGTAGCTGATGTCCTCACAGCTTACGTCCTCGCGCACTACCCCTTGATGAAGACATTCAAGTAGATGGTGCCACAGTGCAGCGCTTGGAAACCGCTGCTGCTAATGCAGGTGTGTCCGTCGCTGAGCAGCTGGCGTGGTCGTCACATCTTGCTGCCTGTCAAACGGTAAACACAACGCAAAAACACAACGGAGACACACCGCACCGCGAGAACCCAAGCAGTGAAAGCAAGATGGTTGACCATCAACGCAGTGTCATTGACCAGTTTATGCAGCACATCAAGCGCCAAGACGAGCGAATGGACAATCTAGAAGCTAAGATGGAAAGCACAAGAACAGAAGACTTCAACGAGAAAC
This sequence comes from Phytophthora cryptogea, assembly GCA_000468175.2. Classification (NCBI taxonomy): domain Eukaryota; phylum Oomycota; class Peronosporomycetes; order Peronosporales; family Peronosporaceae; genus Phytophthora; species Phytophthora cryptogea. Next base: position 18,585 of record KV741410.1, read on the forward strand.
GTCAGCGTGAACCAATCCAAGTACATGTGAAGCCCAAGTTCAGACAAGGTTCAGTAACTCACCTGCACGCGGTGTGGTTTGCGTGGTACGCACACGAGCCACAGATGTGGCTGACGCCTATTTCCAAGCAGCAAAAGTCGAATGCGAAGCTGCTCGTAGCCTTCTTGAAACTCTTCTTGGCGGACGGGTTCATACTGGACACGACAATGCCAGACTGCCGCGATCGCGCCCTGGAGGTCGGGAAGCGCGCAGAGTCGGCTGTGTTTGCGTTCCTCAAAAAGCGAGGCATTACATCGCGGGGGTCTGGCGCTGTGCTTCAGCACCTCCGCACGCTACACCGTTCCGGCGCTCTCAGCGATATGATCGTGCGCTACCAATGTCTTGCTGCAAACTCCATCCATCAAGGACCCCGCCCCTGGATACACGCAAGACATACTAGAAATTGTTAGTCAGTAGGCGAAACGCTAATTCATGTACACCAATTACAACAGATGCGTCGCCGTGCACCGTATACGGTAACATAACGCTGGTTCGCACGAGCAGCAGCAGCAGCAACAGGAATCTCTGCTGGAGCAGCCCTTGGGCCTTCAACACACACAGCAGCAGCAACAGCGCACCATCACCACGTGCTTCATCAATAACGATGACCTGAATCGAACAGGTATCCTTGAGGCAAAGCTCAGCGCTCTTCCGTTGAGCTACGCCGTTGGAGGTGGGTTGGTGGGTAGCGGGGTGGAGAGGGCTGCTGACCACGCAGTACAGGCTGAACGGGCAGTACGCTTAGCGTGTGACGTCTGCGGGGTAGCGTTGAAAAAAGTCGAAGTGAGAGCGTAGACTATCTGTCGGAACGCAGTGTGGATGTCAGCCACCAGCTCGCCGCGTGTCACATCACCCTATATGGCAAGTCACCATTGGTAGATAATCAACCAATATCATCCAATCGGAACGCGCTGCTATGATTGGATGTCACGCATGCTCTAAATAGTGGACCCCGCCCGAAAATCCAGGCCTCATTGTTGAATTTTCATGGTCAAGAGCACATGGCTCTCGGCCAAAAAAACATGTTTTCGTTTTTCGCCTTTTTTGCAGCCTACAGGCGATTCTGAGGAGCTTATCAACTCGGTGTGTAAAGGCTCTCTCCACCTTTGAATCATGATTGCACTCCCCTATCCACGCACTCATTAAGTACGTTACCTATCCCTACGTACCATGGTTTTGGTAGGGTCAATTGGTCGGAAATTTTATGGTATGGACTGGACTCTCCGGACTCCACGGCGGTTGCCGAACCAGAGGCCGCTGCTCCTGCTCCGTGTATCATTGGATTGTCCCTTCGCTCTAGGACAATCAAGCCGACCCACACCTTCCCACCCCGACAACTCCCGTCTATAATCAAGCCAGCAGTTCAATACTTCCCGTTCATCATCATTGACGACCGACGGGATGAGGAGACTCGAGACCGCTGCTACCATGTTCGCTTCGTGGACGGTGGCGTCGACTGGGTACCCGCAAAAAACTCCTTGTCAGTAACGAAGACACCTGACTTGGTATGACATCGACCACCAAACAAGCAAGGCGTATGCCGCGTTCATAAAAGCCTCCCCGAGTAAGGATTCAGGATTACATGACTCCTTGTTTAATTATGCCATCATCGCGCTGCAAGAAGCTGCTTGCTATAAGCTACTTATTAACCAGGGGAACTGGGATGATTTTTGTGCGGCCTACCACATGCAGGGTGATGGCATTGGCCTTACAAAGGCCAAGGATCTGTCTCATGTACGCTTGTGGATGGTTGTATCGTGTACGTGGGATAAACCACATCACGTTTACTATTGATAAACTGGAGGCAGCCAATTTCGAACAATTCCACAAAAAAAACAAGAAACGTAAACAAACTTCTCGCCGACCGGTGATTCCGCCAAACAGTGGCCTTCACAACTTCCCACTTTAGACTGGCGATTTCGCTACTTTCCCTTGCGTGCTATACGACTTCGCGAATACACCTATATAACGTTGGATTGGCGATTGTGGATTGACCCAGAAAGCCGAATCTTCATTAGTTACGCATGAAAACCTGGTTTATTTTCCACTGCGAATTTTGCGCGCGAAATCAATTAGTTTTTTTGTGCGAGCTTTACCCATCTTTAATTTGGGGGATCTTGTCACTTTGCGTCAAGAAATGTTCGAGACAAGCTCGAATGAAATGTGGGCAGCTATTACGAATTCCTCTCACCTTCACCAAGAATGCATCCCTGGCTTACTCACTACTAGAGCTTCCATTGATAAACGGAAGATTAGTGTCGGAATTTGGTTCATTTCAGCTTAAACGGTTTAATGCATGCTCGTTTTTTTTCTTTTCAGAATATCTTGCGAGTTTTCTTTCGATATGATGTTAAAATTACACAATTTACATATGAGTGGCTATGTTTGCGTTATCAACATGCGTTTGGGTCCAGTTTTCTGCATAGAGCGCACTGCTGCCGTCTCGGTAGTTACTGCTTCAAATCACTCTTCATCCGTCTCGATCAACCTCATTCCATCTTTTGAGCTCCACCTTCCAAAAATACCAACAGCAGCTCATCATCAACTTGTGCGACTTCGTTACCAAGTCTTTTTCATCATCAAAAGCATCGTGCAGCACCAATTAACTGCCTGGCGTTGCTCCAGTGGCTCTAAGACGGCAGTAAAAGGTGACCGATGCCTCCAGCTACTGAACCGGGGTCCGGGAGCCATTCTTCCGGTGGCGCAATTTCACGAATATACACCAACGAACTTGTACCCCAGTGGTTTGAGGCCGGTGACTCGCCACCCAGCCCGGTATCAAAGCACACCAATCGCCCCACAGAGAAGTGCGGGAGTAGCGTTAGCCTGTACGATGAGCGATAGCGACTCTGATGAAGAATAGCAGCCCGTTCGCTCTGGCTCCGAAGAGGAAGCACGTTCTTTCCAACATATTCAAGCTGTATCCGCCGAAGGAACACTACAGCACCCAGTTCGGTTCAGTACAGTGAGTGATGCACAAAGTGTACCATACTGCCTCGAGATATCTCGATTCGCAATGGTTGGCACAATATCGTAACGAAGCCATTATGTTGCTCAACCCACGTGGATTGCACAGCTGAGGCAGGGATTACGCTCGACCAGACGGAAAATATCGGCTGACACGAAGTGATATGTATACGACTATAATGGTGCCATCTTCTTTGCAGACAGCCTGAATCCATAAGCCGTTGCTTTCTAAAGTTGTCGGTTTGAACACCCTCCGTATGAAGTACTGCGAGTCCGGCCACATGTTGTTGCTGCTGCCAACCGCAAGGGGATAACATAGGGTGTGTCGGATGCGAAAGCGAGGTGATTCTTCGATCACCATGTTTCTTGACGCGATGATCTGGGCTTCACCAACGCTGTGCACTTCCTCGGAGCAGTTTTGTTTTAGAACCTGCGATACAACTCATCTACTTAGTACCCAGCAGCCAATTGCGCACCAAAATGAGCTTATTCTTTTAGCGAGACACTAAAAAATGGTGATATATCGGTGGTGGTGGGTATCTTCACTTCTCACAGAATTTTCGAGCTGCTTCGCATCCATTTATGGGCCAACGCCACTCATTTTTTTTTTTTGAGGGGGGGGTACCGATGGTATGTACAAACTTCACTTTGGTGGATACTCATTCCACACAAAGCGTTTGGAACGCGGTGCCTTGCTGCGTGACTGTATCACCAAAACTTTTACCCGATCGCCTTTATGTTTATTAAAACCTAGACAGTAGTTGCGTATGCAAGACTGTTCCAGATATGTAGACTAGTTCGTCTACCGAGTTCACTTGGTATACACTTTGAGGAGCTCGCTTGCACTTGGGAATTGGTCCAGTAAAAATTCGGGTTGCTCGTGTCCGCAGGTGCGCTACATTAATAGGCTTGGTGTAGCACCTGGCCGTACCGTGTCGCGGGTTCAAGCATTTTGATATGTAAACAGATGTTTCACTTTTTTTAGGTGAACTGGAGCTGCATGTTGGCTCCCTGGACCTTTCTAACGCAATTTCTAAGGCCTTCTGTAAAACTTGGCCGGACATCATGCACTTAGACTGTTGGTCCCACCTCGACCACAACGCACGGAAGTCAATACTGACCGAGGGCCATTCTGGTCCCTCTGAAAATTACTCGCGAGGGTTGGTCACTAATACTCTCGACTAAAATATTAAGCGTCGGGTATTTGTCACCGAAAAATCGAAACCATCTACGCCTTTGGAAACGACCATTTTCGAAACAACCGGCTCACTCTCAGTGGCACTGGGTGCCGTACCACTCTGAACGTACCGTCTCCGCTACGGCGACGGCTTCGTCAGATGCCGTAATCTCCACTGCTCCCTCATGCTTTTGTCTGCAACCAATTTCCAGGCAGGTTGCAAATCGTCAATTCGAATTTCAGAAGTATGAATGTGTCTCTGCCAATACGCGCATCCAAAAATACATCTTGTCTACCGGGAGGCGATAAAGTCCTTTGTATTGCTATCGCTTCACTCTCCATTCTTCGCGAGGTTCATTGAACGTCACACTTGGAACACAATCTATTGACGTACAAGGAAGAATCGTTGAGCACTCGGCTGGACCACTCGATGGAACGCAGATCGAGTGCCCCACAGAATGCTTTCCAAACGCCGCGATTGCTAGTCCAAATGCCCTTGCAGGTTTTGTTAATGCATTTACTAGCGACATCGCTGAGCTCCGGTAAGTCTTCTACAATCCCGTAATCATGGCCAGAGACAATGCTATGGGGCGATTGGCGCGGGGCAACGGCATATTTTGAGCACAAAGCTATCGCTTCTGCATCATGGACAACCTCTGGTTTCAAGTGGTAAAGCAGCTCACCCCGCCGAAACGCCTGAACGTGACGATCCAGAACAGGACGAGGTATCGTGTCAATTACGCTCGCCTCCTGTTTTTTTTTTTTATTTTCCGCAACCCGGCACGTCGACACCAAAAACAGCAACGGGGACGCTGCGCTCTCCCCCCCCC
>KV741444.1:0-14136 GCA_000468175.2 Phytophthora cryptogea
GGTGTGTTTAAACCAACTCGTATCACGCTGGTGTTAGGCCAACCTGGCTCCGGCAAGTCCTCGTTGCTCAAAATTCTTAGCGGCCGGTTCCCAATGAACAAAACTATTGGCGTTTCGGGAGAAATCACGTTCAACGGCGTGCCGCGAACGGAGCTACTCGCTCGCCTACCAAGATTTGTCGGCTACAGTAACCAGAAAGATGACCATTACCCGCAGCTGACGGTGCAGGAGACGTTTGAATTCGCTCATAGGTGCTGTGGAGGTGCCAATCTGGAACCTTGGGTACTTAAAGCTTTACAGAACTGCAAAGGAGAGCAGTACGAACACGCACTCAAGGTAATGACTGCGCAACACAAGTTTGCTGCTGATATCCGCGTCAAGTCGCTAGGTTTGGATCGATGCAAGGATACAATGGTAGGCAACGCCATGATTCGCGGAGTGTCGGGTGGAGAACGAAAACGAGTTACCACTGGTGAAATGACATTTGGTCGAAAGAGAGCTATGTTACTCGACGAGATCAGTACGGGACTCGACGCAGCTACTACCTTCGACATCGTCAACTCGCTCAAAAGCTTGACAAGGAATTTCAAGTCCAACATCGTAGTATCATTGCTACAACCACCTCCCGAAGTTTTCAACCTCTTCGATGACATTTTGATCCTGAACGAAGGTCGCGTCATGTACCATGGTCCACGTGAACAAGTGCAGGAGTATTTTGAACAGATGGGTTTTCACTGTCCTCCTCGCAAGGATGTGGCAGATTTTCTACTGGATCTGGGAACTGATAAGCAGCACGCGTACATCAGTGATACGCACACACAAGCAAGTGTTCCGTTTGAGTCAGCAGACTTTGCAGAGCGATTTCGACAGTCCGACATCTTCCAGGATACATTGACATACATGAGAACGCGGTCAAACCACAAGACGGATCTCTTCGATCCTCTGCAAGACCCGTGTATCTACCGACAATCGTTTCTCGAAGACCTAGGGACAGTGCTGCGTCGTCAATGGCGAATCAAGTTGCGCGACAAGACTTTCCTCATCGGTCGTGGCTTTATGGTGCTTATCATGGGACTGCTGTACGGTTCCGTGTTCTGGCAGATGAACGACGCTAACAGTCAACTCATCCTCGGACTCCTCTTCTCCTGCACCATGTTCCTCTCAATGGGTCAAGCTGCTCAGCTCCCGACGTTCATGGAAGCGCGTAGTGTTTTCTACAAGCAGCGTGGGGCCAACTTCTTCCGCTCGCTCTCGTACGTAATGGCGTCGTCGCTCACGCAGATTCCGTTTGCGATTTTTGAAACTCTTCTCTTCGGATCGATCGTGTACTGGATGGGCGGCTACGTTGCGTTGGCCGACCGCTTCATCTCGTTCCTGGTCACACTTTTCCTGTGTCAAATGTGGTTCACGAGTTTCTTTTTCTTCATCTCGGCTGCTGCTCCGAGCGTCACGATCGCACAGCCCTTGATGATGGTCTCAATTCTCTTCTTCGTCATGTTCGGCGGATTTCTCTTGAGGAAGAACGACATCCCTGACTATTTTATCTGGTTCTACTGGATCGACTCGGTCGCGTGGAGTATCCGATCGCTGAGTGTCAACCAGTACCTCGCGCCGAAATTTGACGTTTGCATCTACGGAGGCATTGACTACTGCACTCGGTTTGGGACCACGTTTGGGAAATACAGCTTGAAGCTGTCGGGTTTGCCAACGGAGGAGATGTGGATTTACTTGGGATGGCTCTACTTCGTGGTGGGGTATCTCGTGCTCGTTTTCGCCGCTCACTTGGTTTTGGAATACAAACGTTATGAAAGTCCGGAGAGCACCACCGTAGTGCAAGCTGACCTTGATGCCAAAGAGGGACCAGCCGACGCCAAGATCAGTACCAGTAAGGTTGCGCCTGCACCTCAGGAACATGTTGGTATCAACGTGGTGACTCCAAGAACAAGAGCTCCGCCTGTCACATTGGCCTTCCACGAGCTCTGGTACTCCGTCCCAATGCCCGGTGGCAAGAAAGGTGAAGATATCGATCTACTCCAAGGCGTCTCTGGCTTTGCTAAGCCAGGAACCATGACAGCACTGATGGGCTCGTCCGGTGCAGGCAAAACCACGCTTATGGACGTGATCGCAGGCAGGAAGACTGGAGGCAAGATTCGAGGCAAGATCCTGCTCAATGGCCACCCGGCCAACGACCTCGCCATCCGCCGGTGCACGGGCTACTGTGAACAAATGGACATCCACAGCGACTCCGCCACCGTCCGCGAGGCGCTCGTCTTCTCGGCCATGCTCCGACAAACGTCAATTGTCCCCGTCAAAGAAAAGATGGAGTCCGTGGACGAATGCATCACGCTGTTGGAACTCGGACCCATTGCCGACAAAATCATCCGCGGATCATCCACGGAGCAGATGAAGCGTCTAACCATTGGAGTGGAGTTGGTTGCCCAGCCCAGCATCATCTTCATGGACGAACCTACGAGTGGCCTGGACGCGCGCTCCGCAAAACTCATCATGAACGGTGTCCGCAAAATCGCGAATAGCGGACGTACGATCGTTTGTACAATTCATCAGCCTTCGTCCGAGGTGTTTAGTTTCTTCGACTCGTTGCTGTTGCTTCGTCGTGGAGGTCGTATGGTGTTTTTCGGCGAGCTTGGGAAGGAATCGAGCAATCTCATTAATTACTTTGAAGCCGCCCCTGGAGTGACACCGATTGAGCCGGGATACAACCCTGCTACGTGGATGCTGGAGTGCATTGGAGCTGGCGTGGGTGTTGGTTCCGGCACAGGAATTGATTTCGCAGAGCACTTTTTGAAGAGCGATCTGAAGGCTTTAATGGACAGGAATCTCAACAAAGATGGCGTCCTTCGACCATCAACCGAGTTGCCAGAGCTCAAATTCACCAAACAGTTTGCATCAACTCCAGGTGCACAATTTGAGATGCTGTGCCGTCGATTTTTCCACATGTACTGGCGGACTCCAACGTACAACCTCACACGGTTGATGATCAGTGTGATGCTAGGTGCCCTGCTTGGAGTTATTTACCAAGCCACCGACTACACCACATTCACCGGAGCTAATGCAGGTGTCGGCCTGGTGTTCATCAGCACTGTTTTCCTTGGTATCATCGGCTTCAACAGCGTCATGCCCGTGGCAGCAGAGGAACGAACTGCGTTTTACCGTGAGCGAGCATCCGAAACGTACCATGCGCTGTGGTATTTCATCGCCGGTACGCTGGTTGAAATTCCGTACGTGATGCTGTCAACGCTTTGCTTCACCATTATCTTCTTCCCGAGCGTCGGGTTCACCGGCTTCACGACCTTTATCAACTACTGGCTGGTGGTGTCACTCAACGCGCTGCTGTTTGTGTACTTTGGACAGCTTCTGGTATTTGCATTGCCCAGCGTAGCAGTTGCATCCATCGCTGGTGCCCTGCTCAGCTCCATCTTCATGTTGTTCTCGGGCTTCAATCCTCCTGCTAACAACATTCCGACGGGGTACAAGTGGATTTACTACATTTCGCCGCCCACGTACAGCATCGCGACGCTCGTTGCCTTGGTGTACGCCGACTGTCCCGATGGAACTACCGAGAACCTCGGATGCCAGGTCTTGAAGAACGCGCCGCCCACCATTGGCAACATCAAACTTAAACATTACGTGGAGCTGTCCTTCAACATGAAATCCGACGACATCTCCCGGAACGTCTTGGTGCTCTGCATTCTCATTGCGGTCTTCAGATTGCTTGCACTGCTGTCACTCCGGTACATCAGCCATCTCAAGCGGTAGAACTGAAGCAACATCATAATAATCCACTTACATGTCCACATACCCCTCGCATGGTAGCAAAATCAAACTGCATTGAATAAATACTTAACACTGCATTTGCAGCATTCAGCTGCGTAGCCACGGGTGGTTCAGTGCTTCTGTAGCTGTTAGCCGCGCGGACGGGTTTAACACCAGTACGCGCTGCAGGAAGTCGATGGCCACGGGGCTCACGCCCTGCCAGTACCTCTTGGGGAAGGTGAGTTTGTACAACGATTGAATCTTCTGGTTTGGTCGCAGCTGAGTGGTAGCTGCGAACGGTAGTCGGCCGCAGAGCAACAAGTACGTGAGCACCCCAAAGGACCACATGTCCACGGAGGTGCCGTACGGGTGCCGCAGCAAAATCTCGGGAGCCAAGTAGCCCCCCGTTCCGAGGAAGGACGTGGACGTCGCGCCTTCACTCAACACTTTGGCGAACCCAAAGTCGATGATCTTGACGTCCAGAGGACTGGCCACGTCCTGACGACGTCGACGACGCGTCGAGACGGCCAGCAACATGTTCTCTGGCTTCAGGTCTCGGTGCACGACGCCACGTTCGTGCATGTGCTGGATGGCCGAGAGCACACAGCGGGCCACGTGGACGGCCTCGAGCTCCGAGAAGCGGCCCTTGTCCACAATGGCGTCAAAGAGCTCTCCGCCCTCCAACAGCTCCATGATTAAGATGAGGTAGTTGTCGTCTTCAAAGGCCTGTTCTAGCTTGGCGATGTGCGGGTGGTCCACGCGTCGCAAGACGTCCACTTCACGCCGCAGCTGGGCGGCCACTTCCATGCGCTTCCTGGCCGACGGGGCCAGGCGGCGCTTCTCGATGATCTTGCAGGCGAAGCGTCGGCCGTCCGTCCTCCGCACACACTTGTAGCACGTGGACGTCGTGCCTTTACCGGCCACACACTCGAGCACGTACTCGGCCGGCAGCAGGGCCCGGAAGCCCGAGGCGACGGCCGTGGGGCTGGCGCGTCGGCCGGGGCTGGCCGCGTGGGAGGGCGAGTCGGCCACGAACGAACTCTCCGACATGGTGGCGGCCTCGGAAGAGACCGAGCTGGCCGGACTCTTCTTGTCCTGGCCGAGCTGCTGCAGGCGCACGGCCGACTGCGACAGCTCCAGGCCGCGGCGGTCCACGAGCTTCTTCTTGGCCAGCAGCTCCTTGTCGGGCGACTCGAGGCACAGGCTGCGGCGCTCCGTGCGGCTGCGGGAGTGAGCGGCCGGCGGGGCGGCCGAGGGCGGTAGCGTCTTGGCCAGCGAGCGCGTGCACTGCTGCTCGTAGCGGCGTCGGGCCTCATGGTGGGCCGAATGGTGGCGTTGGTGGTGGCGGCGCGGGGCGTCTGTGGGCTCCCCCGCGAAGCAGCTCTTCATGATGGCGGCTCCCATGGCGATTACAGTGTGGCCGGGCGGGCTGATGGCGAACTGGCAACGGGGCGGAAACGACTTGGCAATTACTTCCTGCGACGACGCGAAGGGGATCAGCAGATAGTGGCGTTGCGATTTGTGCGGTTTTGACGAGTTCTTTTAATTCAGTGCATTGGGCTGGAATATTCCTGTTACAGTAGGCGGGGATGCAACCAAAAGCCCCGGACACAAGCATAGCCCTGTTGTCCTCGCCATAAATTCATTCTCCGCAGGTAAGCTATTTGAGAGATTGCAAGGTGGACGACGGTATGCAGTTCCTTCAACAGAGGAGGCCGCTCAATTCGAGCCTCGAGTCTTTCACACTGCAGTCCCTAGGTACGCACTGATTTATGGTAGTGCTTCCGCGGTTTTAGATTCAATTGGCGAGAAACTGTGGTTCCAGATTTCGCGTGACGCTATTGGTCGAAAGTGAGATACTCGACCCTTGGCATTGGCCGAAAAGGCGCCACAACCCCACACGGAAAATTCGAGCCGTCAACGTTGGGGCACGGTTCAACCGCGAAAGTGGTTTGCAGGTTGTTGCCAACGCTCGGCACGATGTGTCGCTCTGCCAGCGCTTCTGCATTGACGTGCTGGTCTCAAATTGAGACTCTCAATGCATCTGTCTCTGGGTCTGCATTATTGGGCCGGTGTCGGGCTGCTACGTGGCCTCTGCTGATGTAAGTGAGCCCGTCGGCGTGCGGTGCTGCGTGTGCGTATTATTATTATTGCTGAGGGCGTTACCCCATCTCAAGATTTCGGCGGTGGCCGGCCGTTGCGTGACTGACGCGGTCGGTGGTTGCTGCTGCTGCTGCTCGAGGAAGTATCGCACACGCGCCGGAAAACCAGTGTATGTCGGCACCACCGCTGCCAGTGTTGAAGGGGACAGGCACCAGTTGGGCCCGCGCCACTCGAGTGTCTCGCAGACCGTTGACTTGAGTGACAACACCAGATGTGAGCAGGATCACAGCAAACTACATGTACTTCGAAGTATCCTACTACTGCTAGTACGAATAGAACAGCGATACATTTATTACCAGTTCCTCTAGCCTTACCTGCTCTTGATCTAGGCAGTGAAAGGCGAGCGCGACATTTGACTTGCCATCACTCGAGATAGTCGCCTCGCAATAAATCCTTTATCAGAAAAACAAAGGCAGCGGTGCCGGCACCTACAAACATACCAAAGTGAACAAGATCTGTGCGATTTCCAGTTTCTTGCCCGGGTTCTTCTTCGCAAACGACCGGAGCTTTGGACATCACTTGTCGTAACCTTGATTGGCTTGGGTCCCATGGATGATTTCAGTTTGCCGAGATCAATTTTGTTCTCCATACCCGCAACCTTGGTTAACCCCTTGTTCGATTGGAATAGGCCCTTCAGTTTGGTGAAGACAAATCTTTCTTCATCTTCATCGTCTGCGGCAAGAACTATATTTGATCATGCTTCTTTAACAGCATGGCTTCCGTCCACGGTATCGATGCCCTTTCGGAGATTGGGGTGTGCGCTCTCATCGCTGATCACAGAAGCTTGTCCCGACTCGACGGGTTGATCGGTGCCCTGGGCGATGACAATTGCCCCGCAGCATACCAGGAAGGTAGTGGCTATCAGAATAAAAAGTCGTAGACGCATGCCAGTCGTAGTGAGCTCTGAGAGGCTGCCAGCCAAAAGGGAAATGAACTTGACAACCAACAGATACTAATCTGTATGCTGGTCCCAAGCAGCCCTCAGCGTTTACAGGACGACGACGCATGATCAGTTGATCATGCTTCCGTGTACAAGTTGAAGGGATAGTCACTAAAGTGAGACGTTCTGCTTAAATTCAAGTTTCACGTTAAATGTTGTCCACACCAATGTGTACCAGTTCATGTACCCGTCTCGGCAGCCAGCCAATCCTTGCGCCAACCATCAACATCAAGGCATTTGCTTGTTGCGCTTCCTCTTCCTAACGGCCGTTCGTAGTAACTAGACCAGACAGCAATGGGTGCGCAAAAGAAGAAGGCCAAGTTCGTGGCCAAAGGTCTGCTGAACCAGAAGATCAAGCAGCGCAATGTCAAGAAGAAGTTCCAGGCCATGAAGGACAAGAAGCGCAACCGCTTCGAGCGCAACAGCGACGCGCCCAGCAAGAAGAAGCCACGCACAGCTGACGCCGACACGGGCAAGAAGAAGGACGAGCCGGACATGCTGGACGAGATGGACGTGGACGATTTCCTGAACGCCGACTTCCTGGACTCGGACAACGAGGACGAAGGGTTCGACGAGACGGTCAGTGACGATGAGAAGGTGGACAAGAAGAGTAAGAAGAAGGTGGAGAAGGACGCCGACGATGTGGACGACGGCAGCAGCAGTGAAGAGGAGGACGAGAGTGCTCTGGACCCGCGGTACATGACGGGTAAACCTTTTGGAGGCGATGAAGAAAGTGATGACGAAGCGGAGACGGAGGAGAAGGAGGAAGATGACCAGGAGGAGGAGGAGGAAGAGGAGAAGGAAGCTGGACGCACCGTGGTGACCATGGCCATCTTGCAAAAGGCGGAGAAGGAGTGCTTTGAGGCCAAGACTGTGTCTGGTCTGCGTCGCCTGATGAAAATCTTCAGTGACGCCTGCCGTTCGAGTGACGCTGCGGATGCCAGCAAGGAGAGCGAGATCACGTTCGACGTCCAGAGCAGCGCTGTGTACAACCGTCTGATGGTCAATGTGTTCCGCAAGACCCACGAGACTCTGGCCTCACTAGTGGCGTTCGAGTCTTCGTCCTCGGAGGAGGACAATGACAAGTTCAAGGTGGACGACAAGAAGTGGAAGAAATACTCGCTGGTGATCCGTCGTTTCTTCAGTTGCGCTTGCTACTTGCTCGAGCAGACTACGGGCCAGGACATTCAGGCGTTCGTCTTGCGTGAACTGGTGCACTATATCCCGTTCATCGTGCCGTGCCCCAAGACATCGCGGCGAATGCTCAAGGCTCTGCTGAAGCTGTGGGCGAAGTCTCTGAATGCCAACGTTTGCATGCTGGCCTTTGTTCGCATCCGTGATTTGGCTTTGGCGGTGCCCTTCCCGTTCCTGGAGCTATGCCTCAAGGGCATCTACGTGACATACATGCGCAACACCAAGTTCACGAATGAGATGACGCTGCCCCACCACGTGCTCATGGGCAACTGTGTGGTGGAGCTCTTTGGCCTGGACCTCAGCAGCTCGTACCAGCACGCCTTCGTGTACATTCGCGAGCTGGCCATTGCTGTGCGTAAGACCATCACATCTCCTGGCCCTGACTCGTTCAAGGCTGTGCTCAACTGGCAGTTCTTCAACCAGCTTCGCGTGTGGACTGCCGTGGTGTGCGCTTACCCGGCTGAAAACCAGCTTCGTGCGCTCGTGTACCCGCTTAGCCAGCTCCTGCTTGCTGTGGTTCGGCTATCGAGCACGCTGCGCTTTGCCCCGCTGCGTTTCCATTGCGTGAAGCTGCTTCAGCAGCTTGCCCTTGCCACCAACTCTTTCATCCCCACAAGCCCGGCTCTCCTTGAAGTGCTGCAGCTGGAGCCGTTCCGGTCATCGTACAAGAGCAGCGGTGGCAAGAAGGCTGCAAAGGCCGCTAAAGGCAGCAACCCCACCACGGAGGTGGACCTGGAGCTAAGCGTGAAGCTTTCCAAGACTGCGCTGGACGCCAAGCGCGTGCACGACCAGATCATTGTGCGGCTATTTGAGCTGCTGCAGCGTGAGTGCGACGTGTACAAGTTCAGTGTGGCGTTCCCGGAGTTCGCAGTGCCGCTGCAGCTCACTCTCAACAAGTTCATGCACGCTTGTTCTGTTCCTAAATGGAAGGCACAGGCTCGTGGTCTCAGTGACAGCATCAAGAAGCGCGCCGACTGGATTCGGTCCAAGCGTAGTGGTCTGGACCTGTCACCTAAGGACACGGCCCAACTGGACGACTTCCTGCGTGCTGAGCGCGAAGTCGCCGTGAAGAAGCTGTTTGAGAAGGACGCATCGGAGCTGCAGGAGAAGCTGGACGCGTCGGTCGAGGCGGCCAAGGACAAGCAGGAGGAGAGCTCAGAGCAGGCCGAGGAGGGCAAGAAGAGCAAGAACAAGAAGAAGAACAAGAAGCAGCGCGGCAAGAAGACGGGCACGCCCGTGGACGAAGAGACCGTGGCGAAGGTGAAGAAGATGTCGCTGAAGGAGTTCAAGAAGTCGGTGGCCGAGGTGGACGCCGCCGACGAGGTGGGCGACTTTAACTTTTCGTCGGATGAGGAGTAACGAGTAAAGAGGTAGAAAGTTACAGGCATGAATAGATGATGTTGCATAAAGATGTTTTGTTGTGGAACAAGACTCTGCACTTGTCTACATATTGGGGCAAGTTGAGCTGCGTCGCCGCTTAGTACAGACTGGTCTTCTTCATGATGCGAAGGAACTCGTCCTCATTGATCTCTCCGTCTCCGTCCCGATCGGCCTCATCGATCATCTCTTGGAGCTCCTCGTCCGTCATGTTCTCTCCGAGCTCCTTGGCCACTCGTTTCAAATTGCGGAACGAGATCTTGCCAGTCTCGTCGTCGTCGAAGAGGCGGAAGGCCTTGAGGATCTCCTCTCTCGAGTCCTTCTCGCTCATCTTGGACGTCATCATCTCGAGGAACTCGGTGAAGTCGATGGTGCCGCTGCCGTCCTTGTCAATGTCCGAGATCATCTTCTTGATCTCCTCCTTCTTGGGCTCGAAGCCCAGCGCCCGCATGGCCACTTTGAGCTCCTTGGCGTCGATGGTGCCGCTGCCGTCCGTGTCGAACAGGTCGAAGGCCTCGCGGATCTCCTGCTTCTGCTCCTCCGTGAGCTCGAACTTCTTGTTCTTCTGGGCCGCTCCCTTGGCCTTGGCGCCGCCTCTGGAACCGTATGCAGACGACATGGTGAAGAGTTCTGGAGTGCGGTGGGCAGCTCTGGGAATGGATACGGGCGGCGGCTCCTGGTGTCCCTTGGTGCGGTCGCTGGAAGTAACTTACGGACACTTTGACTCGGACGCAGAGGGATTGCACTTACAGATGCAGATATTTTTTGAACAGGTGTCCGGAAACAGACGCCCAGGGGAAACGTGGAAAGATAGGGAACATGTTGTCATTTAGTACATGGGAAAATGGATCTATTATACAAATATCGTGCAAAGTTATCTTTCGAATTGGAGTGAGTTTTAGAAGACACATTTTAATGCACGGTTAGGTAACGAAGCAAAGCAGACTCTACACACTAGTTAGCAGTCGTGATGTTGGCTTTCTCGCTACACATGGATAAACCTCACTGTATCATCATTTTGCTCCATTTTATATCCTACTTAGCGGTGGTCTACTAAAAATTCCTAATGTTTTACACGATCTTATTCCGGGCTTAAAACAACGTACCAGAACCGCGGCACACTTGACCCGCTCTAAAAAAGAGCCAGATTGTGTCTGCCACATAACCGGGCCGGCCGCGAAAAGGACGGCGAACACCACCCGCCCCACGCGTCAGCCAAGAGCAACACGTTGCTTTTGTCGTGCACTCGCGCTTTACGCCCTTGGGGAGCGATTGAGGCGTTGGCCACCCGTTCTCTGCGCTTCTCTCGAGCCACTCTGCTTCCTTCCTCCTCTGTCCTGCAGCCATGAGCATCAGCGTCAGTCGAGAGTCTATCTCCAAGCTCATGGGCGAGCTCGTGGACAACTACCCCATCGAATCTGAAGGCCGCTCGTCCATCTCGGACTTTGGCAAGCTGCTCTTCACGGAGGGCCAGGCCAATGCCTCGGCCGATGACAAACCGGCGGCGGCCGCGCCGGCCAGCAAAGCGGCCACCGGGCCACCCACCCAGACCGGCAGCAAACGCGTGTTCACAGAGATTAAAGGTGAGAGTTTTGCGACGCTGCGAGTGTTGCGTTGAAGTGCTAACTTGTTGTGTGCTGTACAGGAATCCCGAGGCAAAAACAGCACGATATCATGAAGACGAAGGACAAGGCGGTGCCCAAACGCTGGACGCAGGAGGAGGACGACAAGCTGCGGGAGGCCGTGGGTCGTCATGGCGAACGGAATTGGAAATCTATTGCGGAAGAAGTGCCCGGGCGCAACCACACGCAGTGTCTCCAGAGATGGACCAAGGTGCTGGCTCCTGGACTGGTGAAGGGCCACTGGAGACCGGACGAGGACGAGCTGCTCAAGGAGCTGGTGGCCGAGGGCCGTAAGAACTGGGGCCAAGTGGCCACACGCATCCCCGGCCGCACGTCCAAGCAGTGTCGCGAGCGCTGGTACAACCACCTGGACCCGAGCATTGTGCGTGGGGAGTACTCGGCCGAAGAAGATCGCATGATTTTGGACGCACAGTCGAGACTCGGCAATCGCTGGTCGGCCATTGCGGCCATGCTACCCGGCCGCACTGAAGACGCCGTCAAGATCCGGTGGAAATCGCTCTGTAGAGTGCGAAAGGGGTACGTCACGTCACTTGAGCCATGTTGAGATTGTTTTCGGTGCTCACGTCACGTGGATGCTTTTTGGTGTTGTAGGCAAGGCCGTCGTGGACAGGCAGACAAGGGCAAAATGACGCCAAAGGGCGTGATGGGCATGCAAGGCCAGATGATGCAGCAGGGTCCAGGCTTTGATAACGGCATGGTCAAGAGCGAGGAAGTCGCTGCGTTCTCAATGCACCCGCAGCAACAAGGCGCGCAAATGGTGCGACTACCGAACGGTCAGTTGGTGCCTGCAGGCAACATGCAGACCAGTGCACAACATCACCCGGGCATGAATATGATCGGAGGCATGAGTGGAAATGGCATGATGTATCCGTCCGACATGAGCGGCGGCGGATACGACCCCACTATGGCGCACTACCGCAAGCCCCCCATGCAACAGCCGCATGTCATGAACAATGGCTATGGCCACTCGCTGCCGCCCTCGGGACCTGTTCAAGGCAGCAACCCACAGGAATTTGATCGTCGGGCGAACATGGGGAACATGCCGTCCAATGGAATGTCTACTCCTTCCCACTCGCAGGATGGATACCGTCAGGGCTACCCAGGTTCATCGTCGGCGTATGCTCCCAACATGAGCAATGAAATGTACTCCACGGAAACTTCAACGTCTAGTGGAGGCATGAACAATGGCCAAATGTACGGTAACACCCCGCAGATGAACGATTACCGCTCCGGAGGAGCGATGTACGGTGGATCACAAGTTTCACCTCACCAGCAACAGCAAATGTCACACTCGCCGCACCCGCAGATGATGCCGTATGACTACGGTATGCCACCAGGACCGAGTACAACCGAGGGCATGGGCGGTAGAGCGCCGTCGTCGAGCCACCCGATGCACTCAAGCAGCAGCACGATGAGCAACCCTGCGGCTGCGTTTGCGCAGCAACAGCAACAACGACAACATCAGCAGCATCAACCACAACGATTCATGGATCGCTCACTGCCTATCCCTCATCACATGCCTCATCAACAGCAATCGCATACAGCCAGTCGGGGGCATGTTCCTGTGCACGAGCAAGACCAACCGAATCCAGAAAAGGAGCCTCCAATTCGCCAGTACCCGCAAGAAAAGCAAATAGATATGAATGGCGCGCGGAATGACGAGTCGCGGCCTGCACCGATGCCTCAGGGAACGCCCAACCCAGCTGCGATGTTTGCTCGCAGTCAGGCCGCCAAGGCGTCTCCTGCTGCAGCTAACGGTAACCCGGTCGCTTCCTTCATGCAGATGCAGCAGCAAAAGCGCCAGGAGCATTCCCACGCTGCCAGGAGAATGCCCCAACCGGGATCACAGAAGCCGTTTAACCCTGCAGCCGCGTTCGCGCAGCGATTCCAAGCAGCTTCTGCAGGACAGAAGCCCCCAATGCCCAGCAGCAATGGCTCAGGTTCCACCAAGTCAAATGACGATACAGATGACGATGGAGATCATGATTCGGGAGACAAGACAAATGAGCCTTCACTGAAGAAGGTCAAGCCAAGACTCTCCATCGATGCTGCTCGCGCATCAGCTGCTCGGCGTCTACGCAACTCTGGCAGTGGCGGCAATCTGGCTGGCCGGGGCAGCTTGGACGTGTTTTTGAACGAGATTGGCGACGTTGGTCGGTTGTCCGACCTCAAGATGGACGAGTTTCAGACGCTTGATGAGCTGTGGCGGGTTTCAGGCGACATGGACCGACTGTCATTATGAGATTGCTTTGATCAGGAAAATAGGGTTGCTGCCTCGCAGCATTTAAACATCGTTTTGTTTGTGTAGACTTGTTTGCTGTCTAGCGTTGCGAGTTCTTGTGTACGTGGTTCGTATCCACCCTCAAAGACTCGTATTGTTGTGTGCCTCACCTCAAGTGGCGCCACATCCACTTGACAAGAAAGCGCAGATCATAAAGCGCACTGCACAAGTTATCACTCTTTCCTTCTTCAATATGCATTGAAGAGATGGTCTCTTTAGCTGGAGCAGCAGATTTGGAAATGTGCACCCTTGAGTAAGGCTATCGTTGCGTTCCTGAAAGGAAAAAAAAAAACCTTTTCCTCTCTTGAGCAAACAGCGGGTTTTCTGGGCGAGGTGTTTCCTGTTTGTGGTAAAGCACAATGGTTTACAGACCATTACGTTGCGCTGACTGGACAGCACGAGGTGAGCCAAGCCACACTATCGGTAAGACGTGTTTATAACGGATAATGCCAATTCGCAGTTCGTAAGAACTGTGTCTAGTGCAATGCTTGTGGTGTAATATCGTGTGCACCACATAGTCAATACCGGTATTTCTACACAAGGCGTACACACTTTTCTATTGCCACCCCACCGGTTTTTCTTGTGTTGTCCACACACCCTTCTTACGGGGCATCGGCATTTTTTGTCGTGTTCTCCACACATTTTGCACATCGCATGAATCAACATACAAGTACTCCAGAACCAGATCCGCGGAAACTATTGTGCGTTCTATTCGAAATTTCCGCGGGCGTCTGAGAGACACAATCGCGACACCAAGAATCGTG
>KV741447.1:515-10891 GCA_000468175.2 Phytophthora cryptogea
ACGCTAGTCAAGCTGCATTTTTGGAGATGCAACGCGATGCGGGTCAAGCATTGCGGCAAAGTATGGAGAGTCTCCAGCAGATGTCAGCATCCGCGGTTGAAATTTTTGCGAAGATGAAGGAGCAGCTATATGGTGTCAACGTCTGATGCAAAATGCCGGACTTGTAGCCATTCCGGGCTACGAGACTTTTACTTTATTCGTTATCATGGCGGTAAAATTGCTCCATGTACGTGTTTCTCTTCGCCTCACCCAAATTGATTTCATCCTCCGTTCGCTCCCAGTGACGGTCAAATGCGTGCATTGCTTGCATTGCCGTTCTACGTGATACATCGTCTCGATTCCATTCAAACTCCTCTTCATCACCAATGTCAACGAGCAGGTTGTGAAGTACTGCTGCGCTACATATCATTAGTGCATTCGTCGTGTGTGTATGACGATCAGTCACGCTTCATCAAGATCTCCACGCAGCTGTCATCAAGATCTCCACGCAGCTGTGTCATTCCAGCGTAGCGAGAGGCGCTATACTCTGCGAGTTGGCTCCGTCTTGATGAGCTACTCGATAATCTGCTCCCGCCACCGCCTTCAACGCTGAACAAAAGTTGTCTGTCTTCCTTGTCGGCATCCGTACACCCCTGGACAGCCCCTAGTTCTCTTGCCAGCGTCGTATTTGCTTCATTGTTGCTGGTTTCTAACACAATGACGGCATCATCCCAGTTAAAGCAAGCATCTAGTAGGAGCATGACGATTATACGCCCCAGAGTCAATGACCATCGGCATCACACCCTCCGCGACGCCCTCTGTGACGCCCTCCGCGACGCTTGTGTGTAAATGCACGCTTTGCTCCGCGCAGAAAGCTTCCTCCATTCCGCACTCGACTCGCCACTTCAACACTAAAAAATGAAGCGCGACTCGAAAGAAATAGGTGACGAGCCTCTTTCTTTTTACCGCTTTAAACTGAAGCGTCTGCGGCACCTCGTTTTTCTTAGCGCTACTTCACAAAAAAATAGGTGAGAAAAATAGAAAAGTGATCTTGGGAGCAGCAGTCCCGGACAGCTCCAAAATCAACTTGAAGGGAAGAGATGATCTCTGGGCTCCTGATGTCACCAAAGTCGGCGACATGTACTACCTGTACTACTCGGTTAGTCCGTTCGGAACTCAAAACTCCGCCATCGGTCTGACCCGATCCAAGACCATGGAGGCTGGCACTTGGACTGGCAACGCTCGGCACCCTACAATGAAGGCTTCATGGACGACGGCGTCGCTTATTCAGCGTATACGATTAATGCTCGCTGCGTTGAACGCCGTCTTCTTCCAGAGCGGTGTGAACAGAACTGATTGTCGATTCCGGCATTGACGCCAAGCCACACTTGTCCATGACGTTGTCCACTGGCATAACAGTCTTCAAGCTGCTGTAGGTAGGTCATGTACAGCACATTTGTCATCGAGTGGAGTGTCGGAGAATTGCGTTGGCACGTCAAGCTGGTAAAATCGCGGCAGAGAAACGCAAGTTGCAGCAACAGTACAGGAACAAATAGATACAGCATCAATCATTTACAACCCCCCGGCTTTGCAAGAGAGCCAGGAGGATTCATTTGATTGTGCTGGGTCTGCTGCGGAATCAACAGGCGCATATGTTGCGCTTCTGGTGACTCGAGCAGAGTCACCTGTTCTTGTATTGGCTACGGCTGCAAAAATCCCACTAGGATCTACGCCGTCTGGGTCTGCTATAGGTGAAGGTGTAAGTCTGTCGTCACGACGCGTTCATGAGATCACTGCCGAGAAAAGCAACGAAGGTGCACGCCGCTCTGGAAGAAGACGGCGTTCAACGCAGCGAGCACACAAATCGTATACGCTGAATAAGCGACGCCGTCGTCCATGAAGCCTTCATTGTAGGGTGCCGAGCGTTGCCAACTGCTTCTTTTTTTTTTTAGGGATCTCATATGTTTTTTCATAAACGATGCATAACTCAGTTTGAATGACCCGGTGCCTTCGATTGAGTTCATTTTTGCTTTTGCAGGACACGTGCGATTCGAGCCAGGAGCGCTCGGCAAATGGAGCTGAAGCTTCGTGCCTTGGTGCGCAAGCAGCGAGATGACATCGAGCTCCAGAAAATATAGGAGAGGAAAGTCGAGAAGTAGATAGTTACACGGCGCAGATCTGGATGGGAGGTTTGGTAACAGGATCCGTGTTTGGTGGCGCGGTGGTGGATTTTGGTTTCGGCGAGCCAGTCTTGGATACGGCACTACGAGAGAGTCCCAGTGCGGCAGTGGCAAGAGTCTCGTAACCTCGAGTTACGGCGTCCGCACCGGCGTCCAGGTCCATGAACGGGTGTAACAACGGAGGAGGCTTGACGTCGTCAATACTCGTCGTCGAGTTGAAGGACTTGAGGTCCGTACGACGCTCGTGCCAGACCTCGCGGAGCTGCGGACGCTGCAAGACTCCCCGTGCTGGGCGCAGGAGGTCAAGTTGCTCGAGTACAAGCCGGTCAACCCCTCGCAGATCTACGACGGCTTCCGCGACCAGCGCGGCATCTGCATGGCCTACACGATGTTCACCTTCAGCTTCCTGTACGACTGGGCTGCGCTGAACGGCTCGCGCCGCCCAGGTCTCTGGCTGATCTCGTGGAGCCGCATTGGGCCGGCAAGATCGCCTTGAGCTACCCAAACGACGACGACATCGCGGTGTTCCTATACACGCGTTACGTGGAGAGGTACGGCTGGAACTGTGTCAAGGACCTCGCGAACCAGAATGTCAGCTTCAACGGCGGCTTTAACACATAGGGGCAGCCCGTCGCCATCCTGAAGCCCAGTACCTGGCGGCCGCCAAGCTCTTCATGAACTGGGCCATCTCGGAGGACGTCCAGAAGACGGTAGTGGCCGAGAACGTGTTTGTAGGCTTGACACCCAACATCGGCTCCTGCCACTCGTGGGGGATTTGCAGCGCCAACGTGGTAAAGTTCCCGAAGTTCATGGCGAGCCGTGAGGTGATGGATCAGTGGAAGCAGACGTTCTCGCTGTACTTCGGCGAGGTGCAGTGCAAGCCGACCCCAGGCTTCCTCGGTGTATACCCCAGTAGACTGTAAGCTCAAATGAACACAAGATACGAAATGCCGTTCGGACGCATGTAGCGCAGTGATGCGTGAATTTATGGCCGGTGACAAGCAGTTGTTAAACAGTGATGCCGTGCTTCGGAACAGTAGTTTCATCTCCTCCTCAAACGCTCAGTTGCAGCTCAGCCGTATGGGGTTTTTCACCGACCTCTCTTACTTGCAAAGTTCGAGTCTCAAGTTTGAACAACTCCGTAATGTAGTGAACGGTTTCAGACATGAACGACCTCTATTGAATCGGGTCTGTCCACAGATCGGTTGTGAAAGCAGCACCGCAAGATTGACCAAATGAGAATCACATATTGTCGTTAATCGCTCACGAATCATATCAGCATCAGATTGAATTTGATTCCGCACGGTGTTTGCGACTGGTAGAGGCTTTTCACATCGCAATCCGAGTCGAGCGCAATCCTGTATCAAAATTGTAGCAACGAACTCCTTGAATCCCTCTCTTTCTACAATAGAAGATGGATGCAAATTGAGACAACACATTCGTGCTGCAGCCTTCGTAACAAGCTTCCGATCTGCCAGTGACACGTACTCCTTCTCTAAAAATTTCAGCATTGTACCTGAACTCAAATCCACACATCTGAGCGACGTTGCAGTCGTTGGACGGGGTGCCGGTAATGCTACCTGAGTTGGCGCTGGCGCTTGCGTAGCTGTGGCGCGCGTCATCGTCGACTGCATGAATCGGACGATCGCGTCTTCCAAGGCTTTCGGGATTGCTCCTTCCGGGGTGGTCGGGGCTTTCACTTGCGCCGGCCTAGTTGCGATCTGCATGACGCGTGGCATCTGGGGCATCGACATACGACTGAGGGAATCCAGGCCGCTGTCTGTGTCTTCGCTCGTTGGGTAGAAGGGCGGTGGGGCGCTGCCGCCGTTGGCGCCCGACTACCTCGGGGAATCAACGGGGTCTCCCGTTTCACAGCTCTGACGAGGACTGTCAGAGGACCTTCGATCGCTCGAATGCTTCCGTCCAAGACGCGAGGTCCCAGCCGTACAGCTTCTTCATCTTGAACGCTCCCAATTTGAAACCGGACTCTCGCAGCATCTCAAAGAGCGTCCCGCTGCCTGTCAGACGTCCATAGACTTTCCAAGTACGTTGTCTGGATGGGCCCCGTGAGCTTGTTCATCAGTTGGAGCTTGATGAAGCTCAAGATCGGGCTGTGCTCCAGCTGTCGGACGAGCTCCTTTCTGCTGAGCACGTACCTCACTTCTTCGACAGCGTACTGGTGTCCCGCGTCCTGGCCTTCCGACTTGGACGGGCCTTCTTCAGCCAAGTCCGGCGCACGCAGCTTCTTCGACTTCTTCGTCTTGCGCTTGGACTTGGCGGCCTTGGTGGTGGGTGGTTGTTGGTCTTCGGCCTTTATAGACTCCAGACCGGTCGGGCTCCGACTTGCGTTGGGGTCCCTCGTGGCTCCGTGAGGAGCCACGACGGACCCACGCTTTAATTCATGTTGTATAATTCAGCATACGATGTCATACCTACAGCGTGTTGATAAAAAAAAAGGTTTTGTAGTAAATTCGATTTCCCAAGTGTCTCTTTTATCGAGAGAAGAGTCAAACACATTTTTTCATGTGAAAGTTTGAGAGAAGTATTCAATGTATTCGCAACATCTGCTCCTGCAACACTACATACTACGTCTTGGACTCATCTCATGCACTGCCAACAATAGCTTCTTCCTCGGCTTCACTTACGTCCTCGACAGCGGATCTCTCGGTGTCCAAAACAACGCCATCTCAATCGCTCTCGCATTCTGTTGAACGAGTACGTTCTGCAGGCTTAGTTAGTATCAGTCCGCTCCGAGCATGCCGCAATAAATGTTACATACCTTGCTTTGTCCGATGGACTGCATCTTGGACAGTAAAACTTGGTGGCATGACGCTCACCCACGCTGCGTTTTCTGTTTGAGCACACTTTGCATTGTCGTTGGCGGCGCTTGCGCTGCCCATTCACGACCTGAAAGTCTGGGTTTTGTCGAGGTACATGCTCATCCGGCATTGTCCGCATTGCAACAGCATCATCGACCGGTGGTTGACGCTGAAACCATACAGACGATTAGCACGTTGTATGTGAACATGCTGTAGGATCAAGCATGATATCATGTTGTATGATCGTACCTCAGCGAAGTCTTCCTTGGTGACATCCAGCATCTGCGCCTGAAGCTGCATTAGGAACTCAGCGTGCGTTAAGGCTTGGCTGCGCGTAGCTTCTGAAGCTCTCGAAACACCACGTACGTATTTACGATGGCGATATCTACCAAACTGAGAAAGACAGCCTTGTAGTACTTCTTGCATTTTGTTTGCTGTTGGAGGTAGTAACGATGTAAGTGCAACTGGCCGTGTACGTCAACTCCGCCCATCCACCGATGGTAATTTCGCATCAAGGATGGACAGGGCACTTCAGTGTACACCTCCTAGCCTCCTCCGAACTGTAGCGAATACAAAGCACACCACAATGTCAGCACAGTATTAGCGATTACCTATCAACCATAGAGTACTTACAGCAGCTCTCCATGCCCCGACTTCCACATGTGCCTAGCAACTGGACGGGGCGGCGATACCACCACACCAAACTCGTCATGACGGGGCAATTTTTAGCGACCGCCATTCTAGCTGTGCCGTGGGGAATGCATTGAGGTCTATCACGGTTCGTTTCCATCATTGCGTTACAGAACCCTTGCTTGTCGTCTTGGATCGTTCCAACACAGTACACTTGCCATTGTAGAAGTTGATAGGCGAGCTGAACTGAGGTATAAAATCTGTCAGTCACAATCAAGTGGTAAATACCCTCTGTCGGTGGGGGCAGCACAGCCTCCAAGTTCCGCATCACTGCGGCCGGCCCGGTGTTGTGGTCAACGGGCTAAACTGACTCAGGAACGTTTCCGATTTCATGTGTGTGTTGTGCTTTTCCGCAGTAGACTTCGATTCAGCATGGGCAACATGAAATACATGTTGTAAGATACAACGTGATGTGTACAACATGTATACTTCAGCAAAAATACCGTAAACAGTAAGATGTCGTTGCGCAGCATGTCATGACCAGTTTTGCTTCCCACTTGTGAGGTTTGTTCGCGACGTACTGCCGAGTCGGGTTGTGTCGATTCTGGAGGGGTATCATCGCCTCGTCAAAAGCAATATCAGGAGGCGCAATGAAACCAGCTGTTGTTAGGCATCTACAACAGACCGAACCTTCCAAGCCCTATCTCTGCCAGCTTGCTCGTCTGCATTGTCCGTGAAATAAAGGTTCGCTAGGATGTACGTGAAGCGGTTCCTCTCCTTGAATTTCCCAAAGGTTCCAGCAGTAACAGCCCCTACCGAAGCAGTTGACCAATGATCGTAGAAATGACGATGCTAGGGGTTAATCATCCGAGCAATGAGCAGTCCCAGCAGCACAACTATTTCATGCGGGTTTGATGTCTCCGCGGCGTACCTCTTGTTCCATTAACTGCTCTCTCGTTTTCCTGCCTGGTACTCGCTGCTTATCAAACATCCTCTCCACGCGTTCAACCAAATGATGTTCGTGATACAATGTAGACTGCTGCGCGATCGCCTCCCACAGCGAACGCGGCATGAAATAGAGAAACAGATCCAGTGATGAGTCTGCTAAACCCTTCAACTCATCTGTCGGACCACAAACGCCGTCGTACAAACCATGATAGTGATGGTCGGGAGGGAAATCAGCTGTATCTGTACATATGGTACCACAAATTCGTTCATAAAGTTTTCATAAAATCATATCTAAATCAACAGTACCAATGTGCCATCCGCTTTCTCTCATCTTTGCCAATGCTCCAACATCCTTTGCAAAAACCAGCGTTTGGTCTTGATTTAGCACGGGCCACTCAGATTCATCACCGTCAGCAATGGAGTTTGTTTCAGCTTGAGGGGGCTAGCTCGAAGCAAATCTTCCGTACAATCGTCGCCACCATCTGATATTGTCACTTCGGCAGGAGCATCAGGGTTTGTGTCCACTAGGACTTCATCAAAGGTCATTTCGTTTTCATCCTCATCACACTCTGAGTTTAGAGCCTCTTCATCATCACATTCGAGCGTAGAATGTGGACCACCGGTCTCCATTTCAGTACTATATACAACATCAAATATATGTTGTATGCTATAGCATCAACCACATGATGTAGCAGAAACTTGCTGTATATTCCAGCATCAAAACAAGTTGTACGTACACGCACGACGCATCTGCAGCGGTTGTCGCCAAGCTTGGAACAGCAAGTGGTTTTTGCACTGTTGTTGGTACAGTTTCAGCGACGCCTTCGTCGGATGCTTGACTTCGCTCCTAACTTGAGCTACGCCGTATCACAGTAATGCATTAGTCCTTCTCGATTTACAGCATATTGTAGCGAACATATTGTACAAACCTTTCCGTGCTAGTCAAGGCAACAGCGTCATGAGGACTCGTCAGGCGTTCCTTCTTCTGCTTCGACGTCTCACCAGCGGCTTCTTGCTCGTGGCAGCTTCCTTAGCGTCTCTCCCAGCACGTTGTGCAGCGCTAGCTGCCGCTCCTTTGCAGCAGCATTCTTCGCTGCAGCTGCTGCTGCCAACCGCGTCTCTTTTGCAAGAGTACGATAATTCTTCTTGCGGGTATTCTTGGCAGTCGTCGTGGCCACAGTAGCTGTCTTCTTTGTCGTCTTCTTTTTTGCCGCTGCCTTCTTACCCTGCGACGATGCTATCATACAAACACCATTAGTGCTGGAACACAGACAACGACGGAAATATTCGACAGACATAAAACCCCGAAAGTTTACCACATCAGGATTCCAGCTACATACTAAAACGAAAATATATTTTAACCAATTATTTTAGGCTATAAGTCATTTTTAAACCAATACCTTGTCAAATATTTTGAATGGTCAGCAGCTAAAACTTTGAGGATCGACAACTAATTCTACCTGTCATTCTGCGCAATGAAGCGCGTCGAAATGAGCTTCACAGTCAGCCAGAAGCGCGAGGCGCTAGCAGTCGTAGAGCGTATCGGAGTTGCGGCCACTTCGAGGCAAATTAGGATTGCACGGCACACTGCGACTGGAAAAAAGCAGGCGGTCGCGATTTACGAGTTCAGGGGCCACGCAACCTCAAAGACGTTGAAAGGTCAGGGGCGTAAAGAGATTTTTCCTGGCGTCTTCGGCCTGGTGACGTACATAAAGGACGAGCTGCGCGAGGAAGCGGTACATTTGATTTAGTGTTAGGTATTTAAGGGTTCTATCTAACTTTTCGTGTATTTAATAGATATTGTCTACTGCAGGCATGATCGAGTTCATGTGGAAGCTCTATCCAGAGTGGATGGCTTCTTACATGGAAGCTAATGACGGCGAGGGGGACAGTGCGTTAGAATGCATGGTCCAGCGGGTAGCAAACCGGTAAATTATCTGGTTTTCATGTTAACATTGTGGATTTATTGTAATTTTTATGTTCTTTTCTGCTATATTGTGATCTACAGCTATAGATCCGCGTCACAGAAACCACAAACGACCAAGACGTCAACCGAAGACCTCGAAGAAACCCGAGCCGAGTTTGCCATCACCTTTTGGAGCAATTATGCTGCATTTGAAGGTGGTAGCATTCTCAATGTGGACGAAACGGCAATCGTGTTTGATATGCCTCCGATAAAGTCCTGGGCTGGCAAAGGAAGGAAGGACTCTGCGCGGATTCTAGGCGCAAACAAGCACGCAGGCCGCATGACAGCGGTGCTCACAATACGCGACGACGGTATGCTTTCTATATACTTCAGATTTTGTGTTCTTACATTTAATTTTGTATTTTACAGGAAAGAAGCTGCCAATTCTCTTTGTTATCCGTGGTGTTCCAGGCGGTCGTATCAAGCAAAGTAAATTCGACGAGTACCATGAGGGCCACTTCTACGCTGTTCAAGAAAATGTTTGGATGGACTCCAATGTGTGGAACTTCTACGTAGAAAAACTATTAAAAATTGAAATAGACGAACCCACTGTCCTTCTTGTTGACAACTTTGAGTGCCACGTGTCGGAAGAAGGCCAGCGGCTTGTTGCCGAAGAGGCTATTGCCATTGTGGTCCCACTCCCACCAAATAGCACTGCTGTTTGCCGACCACTGGATGTGGGAGTCATGGGACCATTAAAGGCAAAAATTAGAAATAATCCTAGCAGAAGAACTGGCGGAAGCGCAAAAGAAAAGCGTCTTCGTGCTATCAATTCTACGATTAAGGCCTGGGATGCTTTAAAAGAGAAAACGATAATTCGTTCCTTTCAGAAGGCAATTCCTCAGTGTCCAGAAGTCACGGTCTGAAATACGCACCCTTTTCTATCAATCATATGCTTTTTTCGGATGTTTTTTTGTGGTTTTAGCCAAATTGCATCCAATCAAATGTAATGTCGGATTATTTTGTCGGGCGAGGTGTGCGCTCAGATACTATGGCGGATGACATTCAGTGGTGTCGGATATTTCCGTCGTCGTCTGTAGATGAGTAACATGTTGTATGTATATTATGTTGTACCTTGGCGACTTGTTTCCATGACCTCGTCCTCTGATGCGTCTTCCTCCCACCCCTCATCCTCAAAAATACCGTTGTCGCCATCGTCTTCGTCGTCTCCTTCGGGTTCCCACGCCTCACCATCTGCCTTCTTCCGCTTTTCTACCTTCTTCTTCCCCGAGCCAGCAACGATCTTCGCGGCAATCGCCTTACGCGTCTGCGACGCAGAGCGTTTGCTGGCGAGCAAGTACGCGACTTCTTTTCCCATTGGCGGAAGTCTCGTGGCTTGAGTGTGTTGCGCCTGCTGGCGTGCCGACGCGAAGTCTGCGTCCGTGGAGCGTTCGCCATTCAATAATTCCATGTGCTCCCTCGCGAGGCGCAAACGGTCTTCAGTTTCGACGCTTCTCAAGCTGTCCATGCCTGCTTCTCAGCTCGTGTTTCGTGGCGGCCCGCCATTCTTGGCTTAACAAACTTGGCGAATTCTTGACTGACACAGGCCTTCTTCCTACCACACGATTATGGCTACAGGGACAGTCCTTTATATGAGTGGGTTCATCCAGTGCGTTTTATATGATCTTTTTTTGAGTTTGCAATACCAACCCCTGTGCATCGATCTTTTTATGCGGGATTGCTCGTACTTGGTTTCAGTATAGTTTGGCTGTTTTTGAGCCAATCCCTATTGTAACATATTGTACCTACAACATGTATTCATGCTGTTTTATACAACCTTGGTCATTGGTCGGTTAACGTGTTCCTACTGTCGGGCACGGGGTGAAAGGGGTGAGTACCCGATCCAGCGGGGGG
>KV741466.1:0-21633 GCA_000468175.2 Phytophthora cryptogea
CTTTGTGGCAAAAGAGTTCAAAGTTTTGGGAACGTACACGCAAACGCTGGCATGTCACCTAATTGAGACCAACTACATCGACGGAACCGTCCAACTGCAGTTTGTTGGCTATGATGCTTCCCCAGAACCGAAGGGGCTGTAGCTTATCTAACGCCTTAACGAGTACGAAGAAATTCTTCTGGGCCCTCCAAACGGAACTATCCACCACGGGTTTGACGGCTGCGCGGGTGTGTCGGAGGGCTTGAGAACGCTTGCAAATTGAGCGGGTGAAGTGATGCTGCTCAACTCTGTCGGGGTGAGTTGGCTACTTGTCGACGTGAGTTCGACAGGTGCGAGGTTAACCGGGGCGGCAGGTGGCTTTGGAGCATTATCCATCGAGACCGCGATGGTTTCCAGTGTTCGAAGCTCAACCGGTCTCAGGAAACGATCCGCAGCGTTTACTGTTCGCAGGGCATCGACGATGTCATCTTTGGCTTGCTTTAGCGCTTGTGCGTCGAGGTCGTCACTTGATCCAAACACAAACCGGTTCCAGTTCAAAAGCTTTACGRACCACTTCTTGACCAGGTCTTTGTTTGCCGCGAAGAACACGACGTGGTAGCTCCCGCTAATCACGCCMGGTGAAGTCGAGGAAACCGCAATTTGTGGTACATCCGATAGCAACGATTGCACTCTTTTGTTGCCTTCATCACCGTCGTCATCGCTGCTGTCCGAACTCGAGCTTGAAGTGTCTTCTACAAACTGCCGTGATGGAGGCAGATTAGCAGTTCGAGCTTTCAGCTCGAAAATATTGAGCGAGTACATGGCGTTGACCTCGACGCGATGACTTGTTAGCTGGAAAGACTCGACTGGGTCATCTCCAGCATCCGGTGACTCATACCCGCGCATATAGCCTTCTTCAACGATGTAGTAGAGCAAACGCGAGCGAACCGGTGTACTGGTATCGAATCTCTGCCTCCATGTAGGACGTGCCTCATGGAAGCATGCTTCAACTGGAACACGAATCAAGTAGCCCTCCATTCGTGAAGAAATTGTCGAGGTACGAAAGTGGTCAATGGAACTCTTTGTCGAAATTGCTACTGTTTGAGGTGCACGACAAGATCACGAGGTTCGTTAATCACACTAGAGGATGTTGAGGCAAATCGGATAGTGAACGAAGCAAACAACCAGCTAGATATTTCAATTGCCACGTCCTCGAGGCTAAATCTAGCAAAACGTATGAACGTTTCGTGAAGACGGATATCATGCAGCCAAACGTGCTCGAACATGGTCCACTCAGTTTGAACAAAACTTGTCAATGTGAATGGTAGAATTCCGGCGGCTAACAAGAAAAGTTTTTTCTTTTTCTTCGATGATTTTGTGAGTCAACTAAAACTTACCGAGTTGAGGTCGACGTCTCACGATAGTTGTCCTCTGCATCGCAAAAGGTCTGAACTCGTTTGGTTCCCCTTCGTAACGCGTCGTCTCCATACCAACAAACACCCAACGATGGCAATGCTTGAGGTGATAGAGTCACCTACGTCATTTTCGGACGTTACCCTTGGTGTCACACACGCTTCGGTTCTGACTGTGTTGATTGAGGATCTGCGCTTTGAGCGGAACCACCTTCCCTATAACTACGATACCTGATTCATTTCTTTTTTTTCTAGTCGGGGCTGTGTGGACAGCAATGGTTGCTGGTGAGCTCGTCACCTTTTATGAAGTGGCATGGAAATGTGTTGCCAGATGAAAGTCTTGATTGTGGTACGCCTGAATCTGTTGGTGGTGGAGTCTCGAGTCGAGACTTGACAGCTTGTTCGTGTCGCAAACTGAGGTAGCAGTTTCGCCAACGACATGCCATCCCACGATATCTCGTTTCTTGAGACCAACAATCTACTTCGTCGTATGGGGTCGCTTCAATGGCTCTGTACTACCAATTCCACGAGATGTAGCTTGCAGCAATTGTCATGTGGCATTAGTTTTCGACTGACTACCGGAAGTGCGTGCGAAGGTTCATGCAGTTAGCAGATGCTTCCAAGTTCAACTGAAGCGCGTGATTTTGCGAGTTGCGCTCCACCACCACGCGTTGACAGGATAGTCGCGCCATTAATCAAGTCGCAAGTAAAACTACAAGACCCTCATTTCTGTTTTCTCCTCATAACAACAACCACGACAGCTTCATTCGTGCGGCTCCAATCAGCGATGGCTGACCGCTTCGATACTGGAGACCATGCGTACGTCGACAGCATGAACACTCCAAGCAAGAGCATTGACATCCACATCAATGCCTTTGACGACTCCAACAAGGCTGCTGCATTGCAACTCAACCCCAAGCCCGAGTATCCTGGTCACCTTGTTGCAACCGTTCCAGAGCGGTTGGTCCACCTCGCAGATGAATCTCTCGCAGTACAACACCACCTCGGAGTGCGATGCTCGACCGGTAGCGGACGGCACCTGCCTCATGTTTCCAGGCCATTCCAAGCTCGAGTGGACTTTCGCCGTGAACGCGTGGATCTTCGGTGCCATGGTCGGGTCTCTTTGCTGCGGTCACTTCAGTGACAAGCTCGGTCGTAAGAAGGTGTTGATGCTGAACTGCGTCTTCATGATCGTCGGCGGTCTTGTCCAAGCGTCCGTGTCCAACATTTGGGCGTTTGCTGCTGGCCGTCTCATTGCCGGATTGGCGTCAGGCACTGCCACGGGCACAATTGGAGCGTACGTGAATGAGTTGTCCCCACCACACATGCGCAATACCTTGGGCCTGGGTCTGCAGATTTCCACGACTATCGGTATTCTGCTTCCAGCGATCTGCTTCTTCTTCGCCAACTCGAGCAGTGGATGGCGATACCTAGCAGCGTTCCCGTGCGTTTTGGGCGCGTTGTTCCTAATTCTTGCCCCGAAACTCAGCGTTGAAAGTCCTGCGTGGCTTTTGAACCAGAACCGACGAGAAGAAGCTCGCAGAGTCATCTCGAGACTTTACGGGGAAGAGAACGTCGGCACGGTCTTGTCGTGGCTTGAGGTGTCCAACAAATTGGCCGACTCGGAGCAGCGTAGAATTGCTGGTGAACCACCTGCAAAGGAGTCCATGTTCGCTCCACGCTACCGGCTTCAACTGGCTGGTGCCATTTTACTGTCGTGCGCTCAGCAGCTTTCGGGTATCAACGCAGTGTTCTACTACTCCGGCAGCATCTTCTCGGACGCCGGGATCTCGGATTCACGGGTTGGAACGCTCATCATTGACTTCATCAACATTTGGCCGGCGTTTTTCACGGGTGTGCTCGCTGTTCGCTTCGGTAATCGCAACATGATCCTGTGGGGTTTAGCGGGTATGGTGATCATGTCCATTGGCATGACGGTGGCGTTCATCATTGATGTATCAGCGCTGTCCATCGTGTTCACGGCGCTGTACGTGATCGTATTCGGTGTGACCCTGGGTCCGCTTGTGTGGGTCATGACGGCCGACATGTTCCCAGACTCGATCCGAGCAAGTGCATCGTCATTCTGCATTGGAATCAATTGGCTTTGCAACCTCATCGTGGGCGTGTCCTACCCGTACGTGTCGGATGCTCTTGACGACTACGCGTATGTGCCGTTTGTGGTACTTCTTGCTGTTTTCTACTTGCTGGCATTGAAACTGGTGCCCGAGACCTCGGGAAAGTCAGCTGAAGAAATCCAAGCTGAGTACGATTCACGCCGTGACAAGTGAGACTACACACAGGTAAATGGTCAAGTAGGGGCCACTGTAGTTGATCAATGAAATATTCCACAGGTTTTGACGATAAGTGAACTTGACTGAGCTTTGCTGAGCACATCACGGATTAATACCCCGTCAATTGGTCAGACAACTGTATCATGATACTCGCGAGTGACTTCATCACTGTCGGACTTGTACTTCTGCAGCATCTGCAGACAACCTCAGTGTAGCCATGCAGCACCGCCTTCACCAAAGAGGACCTGATGGCATCAAGTCCGCTGTTACCTGTCGGACTGTAAGAAAGTCCTAAGCACACGACTCGAATAAAGTCGCCACTACGTCAACGTAACCATTGTACATTTGTCTAGCAGGTACGCAACCACTTCATCGTAGCCGTTAGCCACAGCAGACATTATAGCCTCTCCTGGGTGGCATAACAGCCTCGTAACATCGGCATATCCATTCGCTACCGCACCAGTGAAGGCAGCTGCCGAACATCCTTCGTGACGGTTGCTGAGCAACCACTCCACGATATTGACTCGGTCTCGTTGTGCATCGCTCGGATTGTTAGGCGCCGCGTAGCCTAATCAAATGCGCGCTGCCGTACGTCACAGGCTTGAAAAATACATTGACCAGCTCGGATATGTGCCCTATCGTCCTCAGCTCAATCGACAGCGCGAAGGTGGTGCTCAACAGAGACGGCTCCACCTGTACGCGGTGCAAAATAGAAAGTGAATAAGAAAAAAAGCCTGGACGATCTGAAAAATGTCAGGAGACCTCTCTCGCTACGCACCGATGTTGTGCTTTCCAGTCATTTACAGCAGCTTTCTTCTGCATGCATATACAAACTCGATCATAGTCTTTGCCATCCAATTTACACACTCTTCAGCACTCATCAAAATCAATCGTATTGTTATCGCTGTACGAGAAATTCCACATCAGGCGAAACAATGAAACACCACAGAGTACCTTCCCACAAAAGCATACCGGCCCTACGATCATACAGTCTGGAGCAAGCTCACACTCAATATCATATCCACAGCGAAAACGTCTTCCATGCTCACGAGCTTGGCAATACATGATATCTGCCCGCATCTTCCTTCGCGTGGTCCATTAATTGGGAGCGTAGCTCGTGTACCCGCCGTTTGACCGTCTAAAATCGCGCCGTAGCCTCTTCACTCCCTTGCACCAGCTACTTCCCAGGTTTATCGGAGTCAAGCTCGTCCTCTGCATCACTGGGATGATCAATGCTCAATCGTCGAGCCAACTCCGCGTCAGAGAGGATACTTGATGTTGTGTTTTTCATCGATGCAAGTAGAGTCGGAGATTCTGCTGTTGCTGCGTCTTCACCCACAAACTTCTCCGCCGGTTTTACATCGCCTTCGCTGCGGCGGCGGCCTGTACGCGTCGGAGAATGTCTTCCGGACGACGATGCACTTGCTTCAGAGGAGTCCAACGGCGCTGTTTCACTATCGGCAGAGCTCGACGCTGCTTTACCGACCAATGGGGTACTAGTTTCATCGCCTTCCGACGTTGAGACGGCATCGGGTTGTCTATCATCCGCTGCTTGTTTGCTGGATCGTCGATAGCGCGCATAAAGTTTGAGCACTAGGTCCACCATCTCCTTCTTCTCGATACAAGTAACATCGCTGTATCCAGCACGATCAATGCACTGCTTGAGCTCTTTAATAGTCATCTTGTGCACAGCCTCAATCGTAACGCCCGGCTCAAGCGGGTTCTTGTACACTCTGGACGACTTCTTGCGTTTTGGGGACACCTTTTTGTCCACTTTTCCGGACTGTACTTGTTGACGCTGCGTTGGCGAGAGGTCGAAAGTGGACAGATCGTCTGGTAGTGGCATAAGTCCCACCATAACTCGCAGAAATTGCAGCGCCTGAATGAAGAAGTTGAACGGGCGAGGACTGTTGTGTCCGCCAGGGAACTTGAAAAGTTGATTGGGGCCGTTATGGAGCTTATACAGCGCCTCCACGTGGTGCGGCCCCACCAACTCGTCCTGCAACCCGACCACGAAGAACGCCGGCACCGCACACTTGTGCACTTTGGCAATAGGCTTCAACTTGAACATATCAAACTTGGCTCGCTTCTTAATATCCCTTCGAATGAGTCGCATCACCAGCTTGACAGCGATCTTGGGGACACCGAGCTTGCCGTCCTCCACTAACTCGGTCGCGAGTCTCGGCAAGCTCGAGAACGGCGAGTCCAGCACCATGGCGTTCACAGACGCGTCCGACTCTGCATACAGCAGCGCCGCCACCGCGCCCATGCTGCGTCCCCAGAGACATAAGCTCGAGGTCTCCCCCGTCTTTCGCACGTACTTGACGGCCGTGGCAATGTCCGCCTGCTCATGGTAACCCAACGACACATATTTGCCCTCTGAGAGTCCGGAGCCACAGAAATCCAGTGCGAAGACTGTGAAACCCGCCGGGAGAGCGTACATGACGATCTCCAGAGCCCCTAATCTGCACGAACTGTTGCCGTGCAGCACCACGATGCACGGGAGCTTGTCCTTGTCTTCCAATYGACCGTTTTTGGGTCTTTTGGGCTTCCACCAGCTGCATTCGAGCGTGTAACCCGCCGGGTTCTTGAGYTTCAGGTCCACGCGCTGCACCGACACGTCCCCGATCTGCGCGCGCTTTGGACCGAGYTCGGAGGGCGCGTATTGCGCTCGTAACGGGCGGATCACGGTACTTACGAGTCCTTCGTAACCTTCTTTGATCATGGACCACATACCTCTACGATCGCCGGCGGTGGCTGCAATCGAAAGAGGAGACGCAGGGCTACAAGGTCAGATAGATAGAGAGGAGCAGGGGGGAGCGGGGGCAGCGTACCGGAGTCGTCCATGGCGGCGACGTTCCGTATGCAGCGCTTGGGTGCTGTATCAGGTGGTAATGCGATCGGACTTAAACGGGAATGTGATTGCACCGTATATGGTGGGAAATAGTGTACGGGTGAATACTTTTGTGGTTTTGTATTGTTTTGGATCGTTTTGTGTTTTGTGGTCTGGTCTAAGTGAGCTTGGCGGGTACAACTCACTTCAAGGTGCAGGCACCTCGATACTTCACAAGTCCTTGGTGCGTGGATGAGCAATTGATCCTTGCATCAATTAAAGCGCCTTGGGAGCAGCCTTGATGGCGGCTTGGGCGGCCTTCTTGAGTGGCTTGGCGAAGTTGAGTGTGTGCTGAGACCACAACGTGGCCGTCATGAGCACGATGGCGCCGCACTGGTGCGAGACGGCAAGAGGAATGGGCACGCAGGTGATGAGCGTCGTGATGCCCAGCAGTACTTGACCGCCGGCAGCAGCTAACGCCATGTTCAGAGCATTGCGCGACTGCTGCGGCAGCTGGTTCCAGATCTGCGGACGACGAGCCATGGCGTACACACCACCGAAACCAGCGAGCGTGCTCAGCGCGAGGACGCGGTGGTCCAGCTGCACGAGCGGCACATTCTCGAAGAAGTTCTTGTACTTGGGCTCGATCACGAAAAGGTCGTCCGGGATCCACTGCTCGTCCATCTTGGGGAACGTGTTGAAAGCCATGCCGGCGTCGATGCCGGCGACGAACGCGCCGGAGAGGATAGTGTAGCCCAGCGCGGTCGAGACGTGGCCGAGGATCTTCCGAATACGCGTCACCTTCTTCAGCACGTCCGGCGAAATCATCTCACGCGTCATGGCCGCACGCGACGGAGGCGCAACCAGGTTGAAGCCGGTCCACAGAAGAACACCCAGAGTCGTGAAGGCGAAACCAAGCTGTCAATAGTAACAACACAGTCAATGAAATGGCTGTTAGTGTCAAAGTCATCGCGCTACATAGTTCGCTGAAGAGCTTGTACTTACGTGAGTGGCAAGGCGGTACGGGCTGACGCGCACTTCATTGCGCTTCTTGAGCTGCTCGTGACCGTGCTCCTCCAGACCACTGCGCACCATCCACCAGCCCACAGCTCCCTGCGCCGCGCCGAGACCAAACAGAACTCCAAAGCGCTTGTACAACTCGACAGGCAGCTTCTTGCGCAGCATAAAGTAAATCAATGGCGCTGTGTACACCAGACCGACCGTACGGCCAAGCATACGGTGGCCGTACTCCCACCAGAAGATACCCTTGAAGTCCTCCACCGTCTAGATGTTACAGCACAAGACTTGCATGAGATCACACTGTAACATCAACCGATGTACTAATGAAACTTACCATGTTTTGGCGCTGCTGGTACTCTGGGAACTGCTTGTAGATCTCGAACTGGGCTTCCCACTCCTCAGGCGTCATGGGCGGCAGACTTCCCTGCGGTTTCCACTGCACCATGGAAAGACCCGACCTCGTGAGACGAGTGGCACCACCGACGGCAATCATGCCGCCCACCATGGCCGCCGTACCGAAGATCCAGTAGGCAACAGGGCGGTTGGCCGCCACGTTCTCAATCGTCGCCGTCGAGGTCGCGAACTTCTGCAAAATTGCAAACCACAGAGCGTCAGCATTGCACAATATCCTCCACTACAAACTGCACGTCTACAGCAGCGCTGAGAGCATTGCAACTACTGTGAAACAAGCTATACACACGAACCCGAGCTTTCGTGGAGTAAACCAGCGGCTGCTTGGTCGTCTTGGTGGTCTGCAGACCCAGACGTGTCCACATGGACACCGACTTGGTGGGGGCAGCCACCACGGGCTTCACCATCGTCTGGTATCGGCTGCCGGCCAGTCCAAAGCCTCTCTGCACCACCAGTACGGTCAAAAGATCAGAATTCGGGGGTTCGACCGACGTTTTAAGCTCAATATTGCGCTATTGTCAATGCAATCGCAGGGAGAGCGACGTACAGTGGCTGCAAAGCTGTGGGT
Source organism: Phytophthora cryptogea (assembly GCA_000468175.2). Classification (NCBI taxonomy): domain Eukaryota; phylum Oomycota; class Peronosporomycetes; order Peronosporales; family Peronosporaceae; genus Phytophthora; species Phytophthora cryptogea. The sequence goes on from KV741466.1 coordinate 8,515, forward strand.
GGCGCCGAAGCGCGCGCTGCGTCGAGCTGCCTGCGCCAGCATCGTCGATCCGAAGAGCTTGGGGACTTGTGTCGCGTTTCTTGATGTGGGCGATTTTCGACCAGAAAGTGACCCGCTTCAAAGCCATGCACGGGGTACTCTGGGGTACACGGTGTGAGGCGAGGACACTTTGACAGCGTACCCCATAGTGAAATCAAGTGATTTGAAATATCTTGGTTTCACTATGTAGGAAGTTGAAGTGGGTCGAGTTTTATCATCGCAACTTTCCAAGAGTTGGAGCAGCAAAGTATGTCTTTTGAGGGTCACTTCTGAAGAAACTTAAGACCGAGAAGATCGATATGGTTGCTAAGAAGCTAATTGGTCACAACGGAGATGATTATCACTTCACTGCGAACCTGAACGAGAGTGGCGGCGTTATCAATCTGTCCAACACGAAAACTGGCGATGAATGGTACGGCAACAGGTTTCGTAAAAGAGCAAAAAAAACACCCATTTAATTCCCCCATAAACCTTGGGGCTCTCTTTGTGCAGGGTCTGCTGTGTGACGTACGATAATGTCGTCGAGTTCTGGACGTTGCCGCAGTCTAAGCATGACACCAACTTTTTCGCAAGAATGCCGTGTACTGCTATCGGCCTTCTTCAGGTGCGAGACCTTGCGTTACCGTTCCAGGTTGCTCCGTAATGAAGTTGTGTGCTCCGTTTTGGCAGGATGCTCTTCACACCGATTGGCATGTCGTTTCACTCATCTATAAGCACTCTCCGTACTACATGGAGCTGCGGCTTAAATATTATTTCGGGGACCTGCCACTGGAATTGACATTTCCTATGGTGCCGACATCGGTTGGGGACATCGAGAAGCGAACCAAGGCTGAGCTGCTCAAACAAGCAATAAACAAGTGAAAGCGGGTCGATCCTATCGATATCCAGCTAGCAGTAGCGCTCCGACTGGGGGTACAGTAAGAGCTTCTTTCAGGTATCAATCTACATGCATGCTCTTTCGTAACCGGCCACATTTGACAGTTCTGCGTCGACAATTGAAAATGCAACTTCTGAGTCACGATCACCAACACCCAAGAAAACTTACAAGTCAAAAGGAAAGTCCGCAGCTTGAATATAATTAAATATCGGACTCCATGTTAAGGTCATCCTGCTCATTTAGCCCTGCTCTGCTCTACTTCACTCGTGATGAGTGACCTCCATAACCACAACTCGACGTTTCCAAGCTTGTTCGCGCTCCACTTAAGCGATCCCGAGCTTCTCCTTACCAAGCTCGTAGCACGAAATCATGATGGCACAGGATGGAGCCACACGTGCCAGGCGTGCGCTGAGTCCTGTGAAAGCTCCGCTCACGCCCTTACTGGCCACCACCTGCCGCAGCACCATCATCCCGGACGGTTGCGATCCTTGCGCCGTCATGGAAACTTGTTGCAACGTCTTGACCACATCAAACGGAGTCGTCACGGTAGCGGCAATAGCTCCTGACACAGCTCCACACACGAACGCCCTTTGCGTCCGCGTGATCTCCTCCTCCATAGAAATTATTCGCCGCTGAAGGTTCTCGTACGAAGTCCAGTAGATCGCTGAAAATGGCACGTCACGCGCCAACGTGGCCCCCAATCCGTTCATCAGCGACGCGTATCCTCCACGTCGCACCGCCTGTCGGAACGTGTCCAAGATCGTAGCCCCTGCCTGCTCGCCCTGCATCCTCGTGCGGATGAGTTCAATGGGCGACGTAATCGACGCCGCGACGATCCTCGCAGTCGTTCCGGCCATCAACGGCACAAACCCCTCGATCTGAGGGAACCTTTGGCGTCCCTCGTGCAGCAGGAGGTCGTAAGACATGTAGTAGAGCACCGTGGAGGGCACGGCAATGACCATGGCAGGGGACAGACCGGCAAAGAGGCCCTTGAGTCCCTCCGTCTGGAAAATATGGCGCAGTGCGTGGGACGTGCCCCGCAGCTGAGGAGGAGCCACCGCTCTCGAGCAAGACATGCGCATGGCTGGCATGGACTTGCCCCCGCGTCGCGAGGCCTGCAGCTTCTCCACAGTTCGCGTCACGGAGCGATTGCACACGCAGCGCGTACGACAGCGACACTGTTCAGCGACGGACGCGACGGAGGAGCCGACGGTCGAGTGGGTCACACGCAGCTCCGAGAGCGTCTTGACGGGGCCCATGGCCGTCTGGATCTGCGACTGGATGCGCACCTTGGCCACGTCCAGCGGCGTCACGAAGAGAGACGTGAGCAGCGCGCCCGAGGACGCCGCCGCCGCCTTCTTGAACGTGTCCTCCGCCTTCACCTCCATTGTTGGCACCTTGACTTATGGTGTACGCGAGCAGATTGGCAAGTGAGGGAGGTCGGTTGGATGCAGCAGGTATTGCGCCAATCAGAGCGCGGCCACGCGCAAAGAGCCAATCACCGCCGCAGGATTGCAAACAGCGTGATTGGACGGCTGAAAATGCCGCCTCGATATAGCTACCACGTTGAATATGGACCTCTCTATGTAGTGACTGTTGCTGCGATCAAGACGGTGATATATTCCGGTGGTCCAATTTTATAGGATGCAATGTCGTTAAAAACAGGTGGAGCAGTCAATTCGAGGCGACACATCGGACAGGAATGATTGCGACCAAGTTGACGTGACTGCACTGGATCCAATGCTTGACCAGCGCTGGCCCGCAGTTTAGAGCTCGTCATTAGCCTGCAGACGTCTCGTCTGGACGGTTTGGTGCATGTCGTGTGCCAGGGACTGCAGGAAGCGCAGAGGCATGCCACGCGCGATGAATCCTCGGTACACGATTTGCTCCTCGTCCACCAGACCTTGCTGCTTTCGGAGCTCTGTGACGGCGTTGGTCAGGATTTCTTCGTCTTGCTGGTCGATCTCTTCGTCCAAAGGGTTCAGAGTCTTGAGCAAGAACCTGATCACATCACAATTGACGTTAGAAGAGAAGTGGCAACGGGGTGATCAAGATTGATGATAACGTACTGGTACAGATCTTCCACGTGGATGTAGTTGTCGCGGTAGCGTGACAAGGCTGCGGCCTGGTCGTAGGACCAATCGATGATCTTTTCGAGCACTTCTGCGTCGGCGTATTCGGGGTTGAACGCGATCAGTTCGACGTCGGTCAGACCGGGAATGACCGGGAGAGCTTCTGCCTCCTCTTCGTCGCCTTCTCCAGACTGGTCACCACTCTGTTCCGCCTGAAATCAAAACATGAGTAAGAGATTGATTGAGTCAGCTGCACAAAGTCAAGTTTACAGTGAACGAACCAGTCTTCGTTGGTTCTCGAGGTATGCAGCAAGGGACTCGCCCTCGTCTTGAGGGTTAACACTGTCTTCTGGGTACTAGAAAAGGAAATGCAGCGTCAGACAACACGAGAGAGTGCGTGCTGAAAATTAATTGTAAAAGCGTGAAACAAGGCTCTTCAGGGCAAGTAGCTTGAGCGCTCTCGTGCGTAATTTCTACCTCTTCCGTCGCCTCCTCCGGATCATCCTCGTGTAAAGCTTCCTCGCGCTCACGTTGTGCCACTTCCTCCAAGCCACGCTGATTCAAACGGTCGTTAGTTCTTGCACAAACATGAGAACAAACCGATGATGCAAACGCACCTGCCAGCGTTCTTCGTCTTCGAGCATTATTCGTTCTCGTGGGCTTAGTTTTCTTTCGTACGGTTCCTCTGTTGTGTCTGCAGTTTCAGCTTCCTCCTTCACCGCAAACAACTTGTGAGACCGTGGACATTTAGTACCTCATTTGACCAACCATGTCACCACCTCTGTATACGCTTCTGCAAAACTGTCCTCCGTATCTGCTTCCTCACTCCATGGTGAAGAATCCTGAACTTGGTCCTCATTGAAGTCAATACCTTCAACATCATCGTTGGTAGGAAGCTCAGCTTGTATCCGCTGCAAAAGAAAACAACAACAGGGTCACTCCAACAGCATTCACAGCAGCGTTATTGAGAGCAAACTCGCGTTACCTGCACGAGCAGAACCACCGGTACGAACCATCGGAGAGATCTCATCGCAGCTTCAGACTTGCGATGGTAGTCAAAAGATATGGATATGCTCGCGCGAAGGGACGCAGGACTCGTCCCAAAGCAGAATTTGCATCCGACAATATACTCCAACCACATTCCCATGGCAAGCAGCACACTGTTCACTTTGCTGAAGAATACACTGGACGCTTGGTTCCCCGTAGTAAATGATGAAACTCTGGAATGTTTTCGGTTGGATCGTGGCCTTCACCTCTCTGGGAATCGTATCAACAGTCTCCCAAGCTGGTAGTCCTCACATACATCAAGATGTATACGACGCATTTCAAGTTAGCACAACAGTCAACCTCATGGTGACCATGCGTCAAGGAACGGCTGAAGCTCTGTCACCGTTGTCAGAGTCCACCTTGACATCTCGAGGAGATCGAATTACCCAGCTTGTCCATTCGCTCCAGACGTCCGCTGCAATGGCACAGCAACCCGTGATGAAGCTTCTCGATCAAAGGTCCGCAACGTTTGCATCCTCGACAACGTTTTGGATCTCCAACCAAGTGTTTATCGTCAATGCGTCCATGGAGCTTGTGGAGAAGTTGGCACTGCAGTCGTCGATCGCGGAAATCCGCGAGGAGATCAGCCTGTCCATGGGGAACAGCTTCAAGGAGGAGGAATTTGAGACGGAGACCGGTTTGGATGTTCCGCTGAGACCGAACATCCAGGCGTGGGGTGTCGGGAAGATTGGCGCAGAAGCTGTGTGGAATCAAGGGATCGTGGGCGAGAACGTCACGGTTGCCACGATCGACACTGGTGTACGCGTCTCTCACGAAACACTACGGAGTAACTTTCTTGGTGACTATGGATGGTTCGACCCTGAAACCAAACGTAAGACCCCGTATGATACATCGGGCCACGGAACGCATGTAATGGGGTCGATTGTAGGAGCAAGAGGCATTGGTGTTGCCCCAGAAGCCAAGTGGATGACGTGCAGAGGTTGTCGTAGCGCCACTTCATGCCTCGAATCGAGCTTGCTGGCATGTGCACAATTTGTCTTGTGCCCCACGGATCCAACAGGAACTACCTACAACTGCAGCAATGCACCACGCGTCGTAAATAATAGTTGGGGTGTTGTTCATGGAGCTGCGAACTTTAGTGCTGTTATCGCTGCCTGGAAAGCTGCTGATATCATCCCCGTTTTCTCCATCGGCAATTCAGGGTCGTCGAAAGCATGCACAACTGTAGCATCACCGGCTGATGCGAGCAATGTAATTGGTGTTGGAGCGATAAGCTCCGAAGACCAGTTGCTGCCCCAGAGTTCAACAGGGCCTTCAAATGTCGGCCGTATCAAGCCTGATCTTACTGCACCAGGGGTGCAAATTTATTCTGCATGGTGGACTCGGGACGATGTCTACACTATCACGTCTGGAACTAGCATGGCCGCTCCACACGTTGCTGGGTCTGTCGCGCTGCTACTGAGCGCAAAACCACAACTGACATTTGAGCAAGTTTGGTCCACGTTGACCAACTCAGCGGTGAGGGACGACAAGCTCGTCGTGAATGCCGCTTTTCACGTTCCCTGTGGAAACATTTCATCCTCTACGTTCCCGAACAACATTTTCGGCTATGGACGTCTTGACGTCCAGAGAGCTGTTGCTGCAGTGTTGACAAATTGAGAGCAATGAGGTGTGAATCATTGAGAAGCTATGAGTTCCCAGGATTAATGTTGATCATCCTATTTACCCCGTGTTAGACAACGTTAGTATGCTGTCTTGTTAGGGCTTAAAGTTGCTCAAAGTGGTGTATCCTTCATCGCCCTTGCTAGGGTCCCAGAAAAACTCGTACGTCAGCATTGGAGTGAGGGGCCAGTCATGCTGAAAGCGGTCTACAAGGTCCGGGTTTGCCATGAACATCCGAGCAAAGCCCACGAGGTCAGCCGAGCCGCTTCGGATGACACCTTCAGCGATGTCTCTCGAGTAGCCTTTATTGGCAATCACCGTTCCCTTGAAAGCTTTCTTCGCGTCGAAGGTACTCATTGGACGGCACTTATCCTGGTAGACTGCGTCTGCACCAACACCCTCCCAACCATCAAGAATGGCCAAGTAGGCCAATCCATGCTTCGAAAGACGCTCGTACACATACGTGAACAACTCGGCGTTGTCGACGCTACCCATACCACCGTACGGGCTGTTTGGAGCCGTACGCACACCAATGCGATCAGCCGGGTAGACCGTCTTCACCGCCTCAATGACCTCGTTCAAAAAGCGGTAGCGATTCTCGAATGATCCGCCGTATTTGTCGGTGCGCTGGTTCGTGCAGGACTGAAGGAACTGATCAATTAAGTATCCCCCCGCAGCGTGCACCTCGATACCATCGAAGCCCGCTGCTTTCGCTCGCTCAGCACACTTGCGCCACTGTTCCACAACCTCGGGCATTTCGTTGGCTGCCAGCGCACGGGCTCGCTCGTAGCCCACGTGCTCCCCCTGAGCGTTGCGCGTTCGGCCATTCTCATATAGCGTGGCGGAGGACGACACCACTTCGTTGTTCCCGTGAAACGAGGGGTGCGACTGACGGCCCATGTGCCAGAGCTGCACGAAGATCTTGCCACCTTTCTTGTGCACGCGGTCGATCACCTCCTTCCAGCCTTCAACGTGCTCATCGGAGTACAGAGCTGGCGACCCGTACCAGCCAAAACCCTGCTCGGATATGGCACACGCCTCAGTAATGATGAGACCAGCCGACGCGCGCTGTTCGTAGTAGACAGCGTTGATTTCCGAAGGTACGTGAGTGTCGATCTCGCTGCGCGCACGAGTAACAGGGCCGTACACGATTCGGTTCTTGAGCTCAAGACCTTCTCCGAGACGGAGTTGCGTAAAAAGCTTGTACTTGGCTGTCTTGGAAATCATAGTTTTGGTGCCGTGGAGGGAAGTGAATTGTTCAGAAGCCTGGAAAATGCAAACTGAGTGCTTGTCTGCGAGTTTTTGGCCTTCCGCCCAGCGAAGTGGTTCTGACAGAAGCATGATGTTTGCGTCAGACAGATTCACTTACAATCGAGAACCTATAAACAACAAGGCACTGACCGTTGATGAAGAAGTTCTGACCTAAACAAACCGTTTGCGTCAGATTCGACCAAAAACAAAGTGTAGCCATATCTGGTGATTACCTGTCAAAAGTCAGCCGCAATCACGATTCGGCTCAAAACACAAGTCGTAATCGGCCAAACCTGCACCGCTCTCTCAAATTCTCACTTTGCAACACGCTTCCAACAACAACCAACAACAACCCCATCACTACTACCACTACGCACCATGTCTCCGCCCGAGAACTACAAGCTCTTCACGCCGCTCGAGATGAGCAAAGATTTCGTACTCAAGAACCGCGTCGTGTTCGGCCCAGCTACCCGCGCCCGCATCAACCCGGAAACCCACGCGCCTAACGAGATGAACGCCATCTACTACGAGCAGCGAGCTGGGGCAGGGCTCATCATTTCTGAGGGGTGTGCCATCTCCGAACAAGGCTTCGGCTGGTACGGATCGCCAGGGCTCTACACTGACAAGCAGGCTGCCGGGTGGAAGGCAGTCATCGACCGCGTGCACAACAAAGGAGGCTAAATCTTCGTGCAGCTTTGGCACATGGGACGCCAATCGCACCCTTCATTTCAGGATACCAACGAGGTGGTGTCGGCTTCGGCTACACAGCTTGAAGGCGGCAGCACGCGCAACGCGGACGGTGAACGAACGGGTTTCGAACGACCTCGCGCGTTGACACTCAATGAGATCCCCGGAGTGGTGGAGCAGTACCGCAAATGTGCTGAGCTTGCCAAGCAGGTTGGCTTCGACGGCGCAGAAGTACACGCTGGTAGCGGCTACTTGATCGACCAGTTCCTTCAATCGTGCACGAATGAGCGGACGGACCAGTACGGCGGCTCGTTCCAGAACCGCTACCGTTTGCTTGACGAAATTGTGGAAGCAGTGAAGACCGTATACCCTGCAGACCACATTGGTGTGCGCGTCTCCCCGTCGAGCAAGTACGGCGGAATGGGTAGTGCGGACAACACCGAGCTGTTCATCTACGTGTTCCAGCGCCTGTCCGAGCATGGGCTCGGGTACTTGGCCATCTTGGACGGCTTTGGCTTTGGTTACTCCGACAAGAGCCGCGTGATGACAGCGCTCGACGCCAAAATGTTCTTCAAGGGGACTGTGATGGCCAACTGCAGCTACACGCGCGACACCGCGGAAGGGGTCCTTCGTAGCGGGGCGGCGGACTTGGTGAGCTTCGTGCGCGGGTACATGTCGAACCCGGACCTGGCGGAGAGGTTTAAGAACGACTGGCCGCTCAACGACGAGCTCGCGTACGAGTTCTACTGGGACGGTGCGAAGGGCAAGGAGGGGTACATTACACCTCCAGCATACAAGCGGCCGTGCCCACTGAAGAAACTCATGCCCAGCTTCTAAATGCGCAAGCTGATGCTGCAAACGCTGAGTCCAGTAGAGAAATAGCTGTAGCAAGCGGAGTGATTGAGCTTTCTTTTGCCACAGAAACTAATGGATTAGCTGAGTGCAGTGGACCACCACGACTTCTAACTGTTGGTATCGTGATACATATCATGGTGTGTGGAGAGTGAGTAGCGAAGTCGGTGGCTCCCCATTACCCTGTGTTCATTTCCGGGCGGCGCTCCCCACAGTCGGTTGGTGCGGACACAGATGCCAGAAGCGTGGCGGAAAGATACCGTCAAGTGGTGCTTGGCACCGCCGGCTGGCTCCTGCTTCAGAAATGGTATCGGTATCCGTTGAAACAGCGTTGCATCGTACAGCTCGACGCAGTGTACCGCGCAAACCGAGTGCAAGACGCTGATTCGCGCGGGCAGGTCGTGACGAGTGGCATCGTCCGTCTGCAGCGGAGTTTGGCCATCCATGGGGCGAGCGCGCCTAACATTTAGTTTCAGCCGGCTTCGCAGAGGCAAATAATTCGCTTCCAGCGTCGACACTCCGCGAGCCGATGTGTTCGTACCGGCTCCAAGGCCGAGGCTGTCCACGGGAAAAGCTCAAATCGAGTGCGCCGGCGGATCCTCCTCGGCGTTCCGCCCCCCTACACAACCGGTATGCGATACCTGTTGGCAAAATTCACTGCSGCGTCGAATYACCGCCAGCTGGGGCGGCAACCTGCCACCAACTTATTTCCCCAGCTGCAGACGGCATAGGCCCGTGCATGACAGCCCGAGCTCGGCTCGGTCCTGCCATCGCTGCCATCCTGCGGTGTCCGCAGTCACAAGATTGGTGTCAAAAGCGCAGAGAGCGGACGGATCGCCCACCACTGATTGGCTCGGGGCAAAACGGATCTTTTGAGAGGGGAGAGAGCTCGATACTGAGCGCCTCACTTCCAGTTTTCCCTTCCGGCCCCCAAGTCCCCGAGAGAGAGCGAACCATGTCGGAGCACAGCCCGCTGCTCGCCAACGGCGACGAGCACTCGTACAGCGGCGTGAGCAACGACGAGCGCTTCTACATGGGCGTGGACAAGCGCTCGCTGCTTGACACGGGCGAGGCCGGCCTGAGCACCGTGGAGGCGTCGCGCCGCCTCAAGATCTTCGGCCCCAACGAGCTCGAGAGCAAGGAGAAGAGTCCGTGGGTCAAGCTGGCCGAGCAGTTCTGGGGCCCCATGCCCATCATGATCTGGCTCGCCATCCTCGTTGAGGCCATTACCAAGGACATGCCCGACTTCTTCGTGCTGCTCTTCCTGCAGCTGCTCAACGGCACCGTCGGGTGGTACGAGGAGCTCAAGGCCGGCAACGCCGTGGCCGCGCTCAAGGCCAGCCTCAAGCCCGAGGCGCAGGTCATCCGCGACGGCGTGCACCAGACCATCAACGCCGCGCTGCTCGTGCCGGGCGACCGCATCACGCTCTCTGCCGGATCCGCCGTGCCCGCCGACTGCGACTTGTGCGAGGGAAACCCCGTGCAGATCGACCAGGCCGCGCTCACGGGCGAGTCCTTCCCCGTGACGATGGCCACGGGCGACAACGCCAAGATGGGCTCCACCGTCGTGCGGGGCGAAGTGGAGGCCGTTGTCTCTGCGACCGGCGGCCAGACGTTCTTCGGCAAGACGGCCAGCCTCATCTCGTCCGTGGACGAAGTGAGCCACTTCCAGAAGATCCTGATCCGCATCACCATGTTCCTGATGGCCATTTCCTTTGTGCTCGTGGGCTTCTGTCTGGGATACTTGATCTACAACGGCGAGGACTTCCTTGAGGCTATTGCCTTTTGCGTCGTGCTACTTGTGGCCTCCATCCCAATTGCCATGCAGGTGGTGTGCACGTCCACGATGGCGCTCGGCTCGCGCAAGCTGGCGGAGGAGAAGGTCATTGTCACGCAGCTGCAGTCCATTGAGACGCTCTCGGGCATGAATATGCTGTGCTCGGACAAGACTGGCACGCTCACGCGCAACAAGATGGAGCTGCAGGACGACCTGCCTATCTTCCACCCGACTGCCACCCGCGAGGAGGTGCTTGTGACGGCTGCGCTCGCTGCCAAATGGAAGGAGCCACCTAAGGACGCGCTTGACACGCTTGTGCTGAACGCCATTGACTTGCGCCCGCTTGACCAGTACACGATGATGGACCACATGCCGTTTGATCCCTCGGTGAAGCGCACGGAGTCCACGATTCGCGGCCCGGACGGCAAGGTTTTCAAGGTGACCAAGGGTGCCCCGCAGATTATTCTCGCACTTGCCCACAACGTGACGGAGATTCAGGAGGATGTCGAGGTAAAGGTGCTGGACCTAGCTAAGCGCGGCATCCGCTCGCTGGCTGTTGGCCGCACTTCGGACGAGGAGGCAGACGGTGGCTGGGTGTTCCTGGGCATCATGACGTTCCTGGACCCCCCGCGTCACGACACCAAGCGCACTATTGAGCTGGCCCACGAGAACGGTATTGGCGTGAAGATGATCACGGGTGACCAGGCTGCTATTGCCGTCGAGACCTGCCGCATGCTCGGAATGGGCACGACCATTCTCGGCACGGACGTGCTGCCGACGGCTAATGTGCAGGATGGTCTCTCAACGACCCTCGGCGCTGACTACGGTGCTATTGTTGAGAGCGCTGATGGATTTGCTCAGGTGTTCCCGGAGCACAAGTTCCTGATTGTTGAAGTGCTGCGCCAGCGCGGCTGGGTGTGCGGTATGACCGGTGACGGCGTGAACGACGCTCCTGCTCTCAAGAAGGCCGACGTTGGTATCGCCGTTGAAGGCTCTACTGATGCTGCCCGCGCTGCTGCTGACATTGTGCTCACGCAGCCCGGCCTGTCGGTCATCATCAACGCTATCACGCTGTCGCGTAAGATCTTCCAGCGCATGCGCAACTACGTGACATACCGTATTGCCTGCACGATTCAGCTGCTCATGTTCTTTTTCATCTCGGTGCTGCTGTTCCACCCGGACAGCTGCCGCTTCCAGCACTTCGTCCCGCACGTTGGCGAATGCCCGTACAACAACAACGAGAGCACGGAGGCTGTGGACCCGTACTTCAAGCTGCCTGTCATTGCCCTGGTGCTTATCACGATCCTGAACGACGGCACGATCATCTCGATTGCCTACGACAACGTGGTGCCCTCTAAACGCCCGGAGACCTGGAACCTGCCGCGCATCTACTGGGTGTCCACCACGCTGGGTCTGATTGCCGTTGCTAGCTCGCTGCTGCTGCTCTTCTGGGGTCTTGACTCCTGGAACAAGAACGGTGTTCTCGCGTACTTCGGTGTTGGCGAGCTGCCCTACGACCAGGTCATGATGATGATGTACCTGAAAATATCGCTGTCCGACTTTATGACGGTGTTCACTGCTCGTACTGATGGTCTGTTCTTCACGCGTGCCCCTGGCCGACTTCTCGCGGTTGCTGCGTGCTTTGCCACGGTTGTGTCGACGCTTCTTGCAGTCTTCTGGCCATTCACGGAGATGGAGGCTATCTCGTTCAAGCTTGCTGGCTTCGTCTGGGTGTACTGCCTCATCTGGTTCTTCGTTCAGGACTTGGGCAAGGTGCTTCTTGTGTTCCTGCTTGAGCACATTGACCACATGAACGTGTTCGAGCGTAAGGTGAGCAGCAAGAAGTACGTAAAGCAGGAAGCTCAGCGCCAGAACCGCATCCGCATGGGCTCGACGCTGCTGAACAACGACTCATTCATGCGTGGATCATTCGTGGCTGGCCGTGCGGTTGGCGGGTCGTTCGTGGAGCGCAGCATGACACTGGAGCAGGCTATGGACCGCCTCGTGCGCCTTGAGGCTGAGATGAAGGCGATCCGCGCTGTCATTCAGAACGCCTCGGGCACCAAGGCATAAGGTGACACGGCCTGGTAAAGCTGTTCTGAAAAGCGCCACGCACATAAAGAAAGCGCTAACAGTTTGAGCTACATACACAAGGTTGGTTTGTTCATACTAAGTGACAGCTATGGAGTTCAGGTAGAAAAATATTCAGTGATAGAAGAGTTGTGCATCAATGAAGCTTGCTACCTTCTACTCTGCAACCGATGATGTAAAATGTTCGTGCACTTACAAGTTGTCAAACAGAGTAGATTATCTTAGATCGGCAGACACTTGGTTTCCCAGATACGATTGCCTACGTACTGCAACCGGTAGGATGTGTATCGCAGTGAAATGCCCTGGAACAAGAACGCCAGGTAACAATCCTTCTCCAGCATCTCCGCGAAGCTCTCACGGTCTAACACATACACCACGCTGCGCTTGGCCGCAACGAGAGATGTTTTTCGCTTCTCCCCTGTCAAAAAGCACATCTCGCCCACAACAGAGCCCACCGACACCTCTTCAGTAGTTCCTGCTTCCTCCTCCACCACAGCGGTAAGTGCTCCGTCGACAAGCAGCAACGCACGGTCTGGGGTGTCACCTTGCCTCCACACCACTTCGTCCTTTTCAATTTCCTGGATGTGAAAGTAGTCTAGCAACCGCTGCTGGACGGAGAGTGGCTGGTCGGGCATAAATCTCCGAAGGTTACGCAAGTGCGTGAACTCATCTTCATCTGCAGCACATGTACTTGCAGGAGAACCATCTTTCTCGTATGCGTTCTTTCCCAGGATGTCGTTCTCGCACCATTCGAGAGCGCTATCCAAATCTGAAGCGATATGAAGCATCAGGTTGTCTCCAAA
>KV741466.1:25282-57921 GCA_000468175.2 Phytophthora cryptogea
AGGCGCTCGTGCTGGCGCTGCAGCAGCGGCTGGAGCTCTTCGCCGGCAGCAAACTGCAGACGGCGCTGTGCCTCATCCTCACGGCCATCTTCGAGCGCGACTGGCCCGACCAATGGACTGAGATCCTGCCGGCCGTCATGGCCATGATCTCCGGCCAGGACAAGCTGCGGATCGACTTCGCCGTGCGCTTCCTGTCGCTCGCGGGCGGCCACTTCTCAAGCGACAACTGCTGCGAGCTCGTGGCCTCCGTGTTCCCGCACCTGCGCCGCGTGTTCGTGCTCACGAACGAGTTCCCGGCCGGCACAAGGTCCCGCATCGCTCGCATCGTGCAGAGCAGTTTGCTTATGGTGGGGATGGAGGCGCAGGTGGGCAACGCCAAGGCGCTGCAGCTGCTGCACGAGAACACGACGCTCTGGATCGCGCTCTTCCTCGAGCAGCTCGCGCTGCCTGTGCAGAGTGTCAAGGACTATGCCATCAAGATTCAGATCTTGACGACGCTCGCGAGCTTCGTGCGCGAGTGGCCCAAGGAGATGACGGACCTCATGCCGCAGATCATGCCGCAGGTGTACGGCCTCATGCTGAACGACGCCGAGGCGTACGAGCGCGAGGTGGTGCTGAGTGCGTCCGAAGAGGAGGAAGGCTACGACAGCGACGGAGAGGGCGCGCTGATCGGACGAAGCGCCATGATTGTCGCCGCCTTTGAGTTCGTGCGTGGAGCCATTCAGGCTCCGACCAAGAAGACCCGACAGTTGATCGTTGGCGGACTGGCTGACTTTGTGTTCGTCATGATCGGATACATGCAAATTACCGTGAGTCAGATGGAGTCGTGGCAGGAGGACCCGAACAAGTACGTGGCGGACGAAGACGACGAGAGCCTCGCGTTCAGCGTCCGTAATGCGGCCACAGACCTCCTTACGGAGTTAGAGGCTGTGCTTGGACGCAAGGCTGTGGTTGCTGCCCTCGATGCGGCCCAGCGCCGTCTAAAGGCAGAAAACCCGAACAATTGGCGCCTCCAGGAAGCGGCCTTGCTAGTCGTAGGATCGTTGGCTGCATCGACGCTTGATGCGATCAGTAAGAATGCCGCCGACATCTCCCAGTTGCTCGACCTCTCAGCGTTCTTGCAAACGTTGTTCAAGGTGATGAATGCGGGCAGCCAGGAAATTTACCTGCGTGCGAGAGCGTTGTGGTGTGCAAGTCGTCTTGCCAAGGGGATGAACCAGGAGATGCTTGACGCCTTCCTTCAGGTGGCGATTTCGGGTCTTGAACAGGGACAGGTGTTACCTGTGCGTATGTACGCTTGCCGCGCTATCGGTGCTATTATCCGCAACGACACAGGCAAGGCTCGACTTCAGGAGGCGGGAGTTGTTATCGTTGACCGGTTGAGCAGCCTGGCGGAGCAGTCTACTCATGAAACGCTCCATATTGCTCTTGAGACACTGGTTGTGGTTCTTCAAGAATCGAATGGTATTGCGCTTGAATCGGCTCAACGTGTGGTTGCTTGCTTTTTGCACCACTGGAGCCAAAATCTGAATGACCCGTTGATTTCCGAGTTGATTGATGGTGCTTTTGGCGCGCTTCTTCAGCTGGATAATGCTGCTATCACGGCGAAGGTTCACGAGCAGGTCTTGCCTGTGATTCGCTCGATGCTCATCCAGAGTGTGTCGGACGTGGAAGGTGTTGGCAATGGCGTTTACACTGCTGGAAGCGCACTTACTATTCTGAAAACGTTGCTCCGCCACTCTTTTGCGTCAAGCGAAACGTTATCAAGCGGTGGTGTCAACCCGGCTACCCAGCAGCTTGGAGCTCAAGTTGTCCAGCAGACGTTTGAGCCACTTGTGGCGATCGTAAGTGCTGTGGAAGATGAGAAGGTGCTTAACGCTGGCTCCGAATGCTTGAAGTGGTTTGTTATGTTTGCTGTTGAACCTTTGGCAGCGTACACTACCGCTGCAGGAAGCAATGGCATTGATACAACTCTGTCGGTTTCTGCGAAGTTGTTGTCTCCTGCTGTCTCTGATGCAAGTGCTACGTGCGTTGGTGGTTTGATCACTCAGATCTTGCTAAAGCTTGGACCGAGTCTGCCAACTGCCACCGTGCAGTCTATCCTCAGTGCGGTCTGTGCTCGTCTTGCTGCAACAGAGCTCCCGTCGCTCGTGCAATCTTTGTGCATGGTGTTTGCTCGCCTAGTTCACTCTCACGGTCCTGAGATCCTGAACGTCTTGGAGCAACTGCCACCCCCTGCTGCACCGACAGGTCAGGCCCAGGCTCCGAATATGTTGACCTTTGTGTTCCGTACTTGGATCGAAAAGCAGCAGGACTTTTACGGGCTCTACTGCATCAAGGTAACTGTGAGTGCGCTGCTGAAGGTCGTTGAATGGAATGACCCTCGCATCAATTCCATCACCGTCACCGGAAGCGCTGTGGATTCGACAGCTGCAG
This sequence comes from Phytophthora cryptogea, assembly GCA_000468175.2. Taxonomy (NCBI): domain Eukaryota; phylum Oomycota; class Peronosporomycetes; order Peronosporales; family Peronosporaceae; genus Phytophthora; species Phytophthora cryptogea. The sequence continues at coordinate 27,719 of KV741466.1, forward strand.
ATGCAACCGGAATCCAGACCCGTTCGAAGGCTCGTAGCACCACTGCGAGCGGCAAGACACAGTATACCACAGTGCACTTTTTGACCAAGTTCGTTGTCATTCTCGCAAAGACGATGTCGAACTTGGCGGAGGATGAAGAGGAGTGGGAATCATCGGACGATGACTCATCCGATGGTGAGGGTGACGATGAAGGTATCTCGGGGACCGGTGCTTCGTCTTCTGTGTTTGCTCCTGCTGGTAAGATTGTGGTTCATCAGCGAGTCTGATTAAGCACAATGCTAACTTTTGACGATATTTTTTTGTACAGAAAATTACCTTTCAGACCTCCTCGATGCCGAAGGCGCAGTTGAAGTCCGTGACGGCGAAGAACCCGAGGAGGAGTTTGAGGCATACTTTGACCCCTTGAACGAAGTCGATCTGAAGGTACGAGCCAATTTCTTTATCACAGTGTAGCGTTGGTTGTTGCATTAAACCCACTAACTCGTGTCACTGTATCATATTTAATTAGGGTGCGATTCCGCAGGCGTTGCAGACTGTCACGGCCAATGCCAATCTTCTCCAAGCAATCATGCCAGAATTGACCGCCGCTGACAAGGAGGCCCTGGCTACCGTGTCGGCGCTTTCGTCGTAGACTTGATCTCCATTTTTTTCCTTTGCGCTGCGGTGTGCAACCTCTTGTGAACAAATCACACCTGTTTCTGAATTGTTTTAACCTCTATGACTCCGCTTTTCGCTTTGTCTTCTCAGGCGAAGGTGCCCCGACTTGATCCCACCCAATGAGCCGCAACCTTCGAGTGAGGATTAATACTGCTCCTAGCTCCTTTCCATCAGGGTCCAGACGAATCTCTTCTAACAAGTACTTCAACCCGTGCAGCTTCATCATTGACACGTTGAAGTCGAGTGTCGCCAGCAAATCGAGGGCCCAGAGTGCTTGCTGACCGATTTCTGTGGGTGTGAAATCCACAACAGCAAGTGAAGCGAGGGAAGTAGCTTGTCCCGAGGCATCAACAGGTGGGGGCGGTGGTGCCTTCCTGGACTCCAGAAGTCCCAACCACTCAACCGATTCGGGTGTTTTAGCGGTGTGTGCCAGTCGATCTGCTTCGGCCTTTTCGTCGGCTTTCTTCTCACGCTGCATCTCACGCGCCTTGAACAGCAACCGGATTGAACCTTCGATGCCACCGGATTGCCCAACTAGTTTTGCATGTCGTTCTTGATTTCAAGCAGAAACAAGGTAAGTGGTAGAATGTGCCGGTGAATTGCTTTGGAATGGCTTACCTTCGATTGCTACGAAGGAGATGAAGCGGCAAACGTGAACGTACAAGCTCAAGTATTTGTCGACATCGAAACGATTCAGTGTGTCTGTCACCAAAGTGGGAACCGCGAACGTGTCGAGTTCTCCAAACAGAACCAGTCGCTCCTGCTCAACTGGATCAATTGCCTTGCTGCTTGTCTGCTCTTCTGGCTGGTTACTCGGGCTTGTTGGTTGTGCTGTACGAGTGGGTGATTGAGATGGCGAATACTGGCGAGTTTGTACATCAGCAAGGAGCGAGCAGATCCGGCGAATACCTGCGAGTTGGACGATGGCACTGTCATGGTTTTCTTTCATCATCTCAACGACGATAGGGACGTTGCTGATCGCGATTCGCCGCACCGCGTTGTCACCACCATACACCGCCGAGAAAATGGCCTTGACGTCATTTTTCACGAAATCGTCCAGTGGGTTTTCGAGTACTGCCATGTTGAGCACAGCGGGTCCGCCGGATTCCTCGAGTTGTCTTTTGCCGTCTTGGCAGAACATCATCAGACGAAGACAACGAATGCTGGTTCGCAGCACCGCAATCCGGAAGCGCGGAACTTCATCCGGCGGGACGACTACAAACCTCGGAAAAGGTTTGTTCTTACGCCACGGAGGATCATACCATCGCTTGAAGGTGTCAATATCGGGGGAGAGCTCCAATTGGCGATAGCTACGCACAGCATGTAGCAGCGCTTCCGTCACGGCTGGGTTTTCTGAAAGCAGCTCCACCTCGGTCGATGCTTCTTCAAACACCCGTTTGTCGGTAATGACGACGTCCATTGAGAGTTCTTCGAGTGGGTTGTCGCGGTTGGTCCCTTCACCCATTTCAGCCGCATGAAGGAAGTACTGCACCGCTGTTAAGTTTTTAGGCACGATCTCTTAGGTAAGAAGAATGCACAACAGTCTCCATTGCCAACTCGTACGTACCTGCCAAGACCGGCTCGAGGAAGAGTGGATAGTGCTGCACAATCAGAACGTGCGTGTGGATCTCCCCACGCAGCTCGGACACTGCGCCGCCCATAGGAACTCCACGCGACTGGTAAAAACAAAGGGACGCAATCTATCCCGAACGATGCAGGCAAGACGAACGACTCGTAGAAACTTGGTACTCCTGCTTCACTGCATTTTTATTTATTCTCCACTCCGAGCGATGTCTTTTTCTATGCTTTTTGTTTTCACGGCGTCTCCCTCGAACTCCAGCGTCCGTCTCATGTAAGAAAAGTAAAAAAAAAGTTGCCAGCTTAGGCTTCGTCCTTGTGGGAGTACTGCTTCTTGCCGCGCAGCTGCATCTCTCCGATCATCTCGAGGTTCTTCTGCACGGCGTCGGCTGCCCGCTTCTGGAACTTCCACTGGCCGTCGCGCTTGACCACGACGTCCGTCCACGTGACGACCATGACGGGCGCGCACTTCCAGAAGACGGTCGTGTGGCTCGTGACGGACGCGTGCTCGGCGTCCGAGAGCTCCACCACGTGGCCGCTGGGCAAGTGGCGCGTGTCGGCCAGGAACTTGAGCTGCACGAGCTCCTGCAGCGCCGCCTCGATCTCGCTCGCGCCCGCGCAGTTGCCGCCCACGAGCTCCTCGAAGAACGTCGCGTCCTCCGTGAAGAGCGACAGCAGCGTCTTGACTGACTTGTCGCCGTCCTCGAGCGAGTACGACAGCGCGAACTTGTTGACGAGGTTGATGATCGCCGCCACGTCAGCCATTTTTAAGTTTGGGTCTCTTTTGGTCTCTAGCTTCAATTCCGAAATGAGGGTTTTGTGTCGCAGTTTGGGACACAATTGCACAACAGAATTGGATAGGGTGACGAATTAGCGCGACGAGTTAGCGCCCGGCGTCTACAAGCCTGGATACCGGTACCTTGACGACCGAACGATGCTCTCACGCTACATTGTCTCTGCGTTTGGTGGAGAACTGCTCTCTATTGACCGAATGTGTATTGTGTGCTTCACTGCAATGGAAGACTACTGACTCGAAAGGAGGGAGCACTTGGAGACCTGACTGCGGACGCTGCTTGAGGTCGTAGTCTGCTGGACGCATTGCTGCCTGTCGTGAAAACCTTGCTGTTGAAAGCCGAAAGCCGAAAGCTTTCAGCAGTCCTTGCAAGAAGAAAGAACCTGCGGTTGACTGTATTGATCGAACACGTCGATGCTGAGCAACCTCTGCTCGGGTGGGGTTGCATTGCAGCCGTTGGGTCCAAGGATAATACGAACCACCGACCGGCGTGCGCTTGTACAACCGCTGCTTTCCGCGCAATCCGCGTTGTGTGCACGCTGCAGACTCGTTGCCAACGCCTGCAATGCGTTTCCAGAGCTCGAGTTTCTCTCTCTCTGCTTGCTGCTCTCGTTGGCTTGAAACTCCTGGGAAAACTTCCGCCCCATCACAACCAGCTTCCATCCTGCAGCCTGTCGAGCCCACGCCTTCAACGGCCGGCACTGTCCATATATGGCTCCGACTCAAGACCTTGTCAACGCCGGTGGCGTTTTGGTGCCGAAAAAGGCAACTACTTTGAAGTGGCTGCCTCCTAATTCGAGGGCTAAATCGTCACCAATTTTAGTTTAGCGTTCTAAAAACTTCCTGCGTGCGACCACTTGGGCTTCTTCCGGCACTTGCATTCCCTCATTCTCCTTGGCCCCGCTCCATGACCAATAGCTGCAGCAGCTAGAGCGACTCGTGCTTCTCCTTCCTAATATCTCCATCGTCCTCGGAAAGCCGCAGAGTGTGGACTGAGTTGCGTGCCCGACACGACACAACACGACGCGACGCCCCCTTTCGGTATTCTTCCAAATCTGCGGCCTGCATACAAAGATTCCCACTAATCGAATTGCTGTGCACTCGCCCCCAGCTATCCGCACGATGGCCGCCAAGGCGCAAGACGAGAAACTCTGCGCCAACGAGGCCACTCGCCCCCCAGCGACCAACTCGACGTGGAGCTTCGTGCAGATGAACATGACGCTGCTCCCCATCGCGCGCCCGCTGCCCGTGAGTGTCGCCCACAGGTTCCAGGAAGGAGCAGTGCTGTCGGGAGTCAAACCCTGCACGCCGACCCAGAAATTGCACCACCGCCTGCGTCAGAACACGAGCAACATCAGTCCAAGACGACATGACGTCGACTACAGCAGCGTGCGACCAGCTACGACCACGTCACCAATTGGCAATCGAGGACTCCCGCCCACGCCCAGGTCGACGTGCGGCGCGAAACGAAAGTACTCGGAGACGTGGCACGTTCCTGCCATTGACACATCCATGCCACCACCGGCAATTAGTGCGTCCTTGAGGATGCGCAGCCTTAGTGAAGACCTGTACCCTCCAGCTCCACGAAGTGACAGTGGATATTCCAGTGACCCAGCCAAGCAAACCCCATCGGGCTACAGTCCGCTGCAACGAAGCTCGAGTTTATCCTCGGGTTGTGCTGCTAAGGGGTTGTACAAGGGCAAACGGATCCTGGAGCTACAGGACGAAGATCGCCGACTCCACCCGGATGATCGCATCACGGCACCATCGCCGTCCAAGCGGAGCAAACATCAGCCTTCGCGGACTTTGGCGCGGACTTGCTATCGCTACACTACATCGCACTGCAAATAGTTTGATGCATTTCCTACTTTATTAACTGCAAACAAGTTCATTATCTATCTCTCGCAAACTCTGTTGCTTCACATACCTTAAAATGTACTGCTTGCTGACTCCTTACTGTAGTAAATCGTCCACCTAGAAACGAGCTCTGGAAAATACTTTGCTGGTAGCAATTGTGTTGGAACTGGCGTGCAGTTTTGGAGCTTGGTTATAAGACACGGAACCTGCTTGCCCCTTTCTCCATTTACCACGATCCACTTGCAAGAAGCCAGCTATCGTTGTATGAAATCTACTCGCCGAAATACTCGTGGCGATGATTGCCATTCGGTAAACAACTTCGTTTTCCTCTCCAGGAAACAGCATTTTGAATTATTAAAGGAATCAATTCATATTTATTTGTTGGGCTTGGTGCGATGCATTAAACATAACGCCTTGGTGGAAATAAAAGCTGATGGCACACATTGCGATCTTCGGCCATTTCCTGCGATAAAAAACGTTAAATAGTGCTATCATTGGCAAATCGTACTGGTAAATCGTACTGAAATGATTGAGCCTTCACTTTTGATCCCAAAATTTGATTTTTGGCATTTTTGAGGCAGCAAAATGAACCTGTACGTGGAGGCGCAGGAGACGCAGTTCGACCCGGAGACGTACATCCACACGTCCACGGGCAACAAGATCAGCCGTAAATGCACCCTCTGCGGCGCCCACAACATCCACCTCCGTGGCAAGGTGCGGTATTTGCAGCCTCAATTTTGACCATACACAAATCATAAATATTGACTATTTTTCATACGCTTTCAGACAATCGTGGATTCCGGAGCAATTGTGCGCGCTGACTTGGCCAAAGTGTCGCTGGGCAAGCAGTGCATTATTCGTGACAAATGCGTCGTCAAGCCGCCGACGAGAATTGTGTCGACGTACGAAATCCAAGAGCTGGAGTAGTGAACATGTGAATTTCTAACGTAGTTTCTATTGGGGTGGCCTGCAGCGGACTGGCATTTATCCCCGTGAAAGTGGGGGACTACGTGTACATCGGAGAGAATACGGTAGTGGAAGCCGCAATGATCGGGTCGTATGTTCAGATTGGCAAGAATTGTGTCATTGTGAGTCGACAATTCCTTGGTGAGTGGGTGATGTAGGTTGCCTGATTGACTTTTGTTTTCGTTTTGATGTGTAGGGCAAGCGTGCTATTATTCGAGACTGCTGCCGGATTGAAGACAACACTGTGGTACCCGCTGACGCTGTCATCCCGCCGTTTTCTAGGATTGGTGGCATTCCTGGTACGGATGACTACAGTGTTTGGTTTTAGTTATTTTGCTTGTTTACCCGAGTTTTTTTTGCTACAGGAAAACTTATTGAAGATATGCCAGAGGCGACACAGGAGCTGTGCATCGGACAAATCAGCCGATACTTTGACAACTTCACTCCGAAAGAGAACTGAGAGCTCAGTGGTAGATTGGTTTCAATGTCCTTGTTCGGACCACCAAATACTTGGTTATAGTGCTTTTCAAACTATTCTACAGCTTCGAAACGATTGCATCACAACCACTTTTTGTTTGCATTAAGTAGGTGAGACCGTTTGTCAGGGCTTGCAGGATGGTAGAACGCTGGTCCGGGTGCAGTTCCCTTTTGCGCCATTCCACTGACGCCCTCGGTTCGTGACGTCTTGGACTTGAAAACACTAGCAGATCCCTGTTTCTCCGAAAGCTTGTCAACAAGCGTAGGTACTTCGTATGTTCCTGGCCCTGTAGCACAACGGTTCTGTTACTACCGTGCAAAACCTCAAATATTTGAATGATGTCTTACCGAGCTCTCCGTCAGTGAAATTTTTCCCCGGCGGACGGCCGAAGCGATCAGTGGTTCCTGCGTGAAATGCTGCACTCGAATGAGCTTTTGCTACCCAGTCGTATCGAAGTGCGCTTTCTGCGTCTTCAGCATTGTAAGCGCCTGGACCAGGAGTAAAAGTTGCGTCCGATCCAAGGCGCTTTACGGATGATTTGAATATTGAGTGTGGAGACCGATGACCGCGTAGCGACTGACCTAGCTGGATGGGGTTTTCGTACTGTCCTGGTGCAGGGACCTCGGTAGAAATATTCCACCCTCTGGATGTCTTGGACGAAAATACAGACTTGGAAACATTGTGCGCATACGCTGACGATGGTTGCGCAGCGTTGTAGTCTGCAGGACCTGGTACAGAAGCGTTCGGGCTTTGGTTGCTGCTTCTTTTAGGCTAAAACCAACGTGGGGTTAGCCAAGAACAAGAACCAACGCATTACGGTAATATAGCGAAGCTAACGTACTGTGTTCACAAAGCTGCTCATGCCATGTTTCCTGTTCTGCGTCTTGCGGTCGATTCTTGTTCATCAAACAAAGCGGTGAGCAGCTAAAAGAGGAAGTTAATACAAGTGTGAGCGTACCGGTTTGGTTGGTATTGCCCAGGACCTGGAACCACAAGCTTTACCTGCTCATCAAACCGTTTTGCCTTCGAAACAAACCCTGTACTGTACCCCAAGCGAGATACCGATCCCGAATCTATAGTTGAGCGCACGAGGCTTGGCGGCTTGTAGTACTGACCAGGCCCCGGCAGCTCATTCTGCCGAAACAAGAGTTAGCAATCACATCTTCATCAAAACTAAATGAGCAACATCTCAAGACGCACCTCGCAGTCCCCAAATCGCATCGTTCTATTGCCAAAGCCATTGCGCTCATTCGGATCTCGATGTAGAACCGTCTCGTACTTGGACGGTATCGACGACACTTTCTGTTCACAAGTAATTTAATCCTTTCTCCAAATCCACACACTAAATATTATTGTACCATAGTGAGGTCCGGTGGTGGTTGATTGAGTGCCGCTGCACCTCGCATGACCGATCCGGTCGCCTTCGTCCCTACTTGTCGAAAGTTTGGTTTCGCTTGCACTTCTTCCGCCGGAAACACCGAAGCCGGGGGCTTCATTTTTCAAGTCTACAGATTCCTCAATTTCAGTCACCACTTCTCGACTGCGAACAAGAGCACTCGTGTATTTCTCCAACTGCCATCACCAACTCCACGTCGCTATATATACAAAACCTCGCAAAACCATCCGAATTAGCCTTTCAAATTGGTCAAAACAATTTATCTGATACGGTAGCATAGTGAAATCAAGACAACATCAAGGAATGACGTCAGAGTCTCCGTTAGTGTCGTTCGGCTTGGTAGCCGACGTGCAGTACGCGGACGTGGAGGATGGATGGGACTTCCACCACACGTCGCAGCGCTTCTATCGCAACGCACTGCCGCAATTACAAGCCACCGTCGCCGAGTGGCTGCGCGTGGCCAAGAGCGAAAGTTGCTCGTCGAAACTTCGCTTTGCTGTGAACTTGGGAGACCTCATCGACGGCAAGAACCGACCTGCCTCCACGTCACGACAAGCACTGGAAAGCACTAAAGCAGAGTGGATCCCATTTGAAAACGCCGTGGGGCCAGTGCACCACTTGGTTGGCAACCACGAGCTCTACAACTTCCCAGCTTCGACCATCCAGAAGGAACTTGTGTACCAACCATTAGAGACGAAGCAGGATGCACCACCTCGCAGTTACTACGACTTTCAGGTACCTGAAGCACCGAAGTTTCGCTTCGTGGTGCTCGATTGTTACGGGTTGTCGATCCTCGGTCGGGAGAAGACGGACCCCGTGTACCAGGAAGCGATGGCACTGCTACGCCGCGTGAACCCGAACGAGAACCTCAATTCTCCGACGGGTCTTGTGGAAGAGCAGCGGAGGTTTGTTGCCTTCAATGGCGCAGTGGATCGAGAGCAGATGCGTTGGTTGGAAGATACGCTCGTCAAAGCTACAGCGGCGGAGGAGCACGTGGTGATTTTCACGCACGTCCCGATTCACCCAAGCACAACGCCGGCGCCGTCGAGTTTGTTGTGGAACTACCCTGAAATGCTCGAGCTAATTCGTCGCTTTGCTTGCGTCCGTGTCGTTTTCTCCGGCCACTCACATGCCGATGGATACGTGTATGCGCATGAAGGTATGCACAACAAAGGTGTACACTTCGTCGTGTGCGACGCCATTCTGGAATGCGCTCCGTCTGAAACTGCTCATGCTTTGGTAGACGTGTACGAGGACAAATTGATCGTGAACGGCTACGGCAAGATCCCGACCCGCGAGCTGCGCTTCCCCGCAGCGAAAACAAACTCATCTCAATCCTGAGCACGCCGCTTCAAAACGTTAAACAGCGAAAGAGACCGACGGAAAGGATCCGTTTAACCTCTAGTTGAAGTGAGCTATCTGTGCATTGCTAGAGTTCTGAGAGATAGAGGCAACATTTCCTGAAATGATACAACCCTGCCACTGCACTTGCGGTCGCTCTCATGTTTTGATTTTGCTTCAGACGAGATGTTTCTTATTTACGCGCCGCGTCATTTTCCACGCACGAGGTTGCAGCTAAGCTCACTAGGCTTGACCCTATGAGACCTGCTGCCATCTCGTCCGCCTTCCCTGATTCTGCAAGTCACTGTCCCTTAACGTCCCTTCCGTTCTTAAGAAAAAAAGACAGCAGCCGTTCCTCATTTCTCTTTAAGAAAAAAAACTCGGATCTTCAGTTCAGCAACTTGCAGCATCAGGAGCCACAAGAAGAGAGAGGATGTGTCCACTTAGTGGTGCTCCTCCTTCTTCTCGGCGAACGCGTGTCCTGTAAAACCACATCATACACAAATACACAATTACTTCCTGCCATCTAGAACCTGTGAAAGTTAATAACCACGTACGGTGGTGGCACCAGTACTCCACGGCGATGCCGGCGCCGCCCACAATGAGCATCATGTGCACGAGCGGCTTGATGCTGCCGTTGTAGATGAAGCGGTTGCCGTAGCCCTGCGCCCAGGCGTTGAACTTGTTGGTGGGCGGGTTGGTCGTGCGCGCGGCGATGCCGGCACGCGCGCGGTCCACGAGGTTGGCGGTGGCGGCGCGCGAGGCCTGGTACTCCTGCGCGAGCTTCTCCGGGTTGCTGTCGGCCAGGCGGCGGATCTCGTCCAGCGTGTACTCCTTGGTCATGGTGGAAGGGGCTTCTTGACTGCTGGCCAAAGGTTCAATCGTGCGGCGGGGGATCGAGCGCGGGGAGACGCCGCGCGATTGGCTAATAATGGGGTACATGCTGATTGGATGATAATGATCGTAGTTGGTATTTGTATGTGGCATACAAATGCATAGTGTTTCCTTTTGCTTGTCTACCGGTATTTTTAGACTGTATCGGTTTTTGGCGGGAAGCAACTTCACTTTCTGATCCATGGACCAAGTGACAGGCACCAAGCGCGCGCGGGAGGAGAATGACGACGAGGAGGAGGTGGTGACGCTCTCGGAGGTGCTGCAACATAACGAGCAGATGACGGAGACGGCGGACGCGGTGCTGGGCGACGCCAGTGACACGCACTGCAGTTACCCCATGGGGTACATGCGTCAAGCGGTGTTCGCCTGCATGACGTGCACGCCGGACGCGCTGGAGAAGCCAGAGGCTAGGGCTGGCGTCTGTCTCGCTTGCACGTACAACTGCCACCAAGACCACGAGCTCGTGGAGCTCTACACGAAGCGCTCGTTCCGTTGCGACTGCGGCAATGAAAAGTTCCCAACGAGTGAGTTACTAAGGGGCTAGAAGAAGAAGTTTTGGGTTGGTGCTGATAGTTTTTCATTGCTTTTATTGGTGTAGGTAACCCGTGCAAGTTGGAAGCGGACAAGGTGCCCACCAACCCGCGGAACACGTACTCGCAGAACTATGGAGGACTGTATTGCAATTGCCACCGCCCGTACCCGGACCCAGAGCGGACCACGACGGAGATTATGGTGCAGTGTGTCATTTGTGAAGACTGGCTGCATGAGGAGCACATTTCCAATGGTGTGGAGGAGAAAACTGCAAGCAAGGAGGAAGCGGCACTTGCTGCGTCGAGTGAAGGGCCCGCTGAGACCGATAAGGACTCACCTGCTGCAGAGGAGGGCGATGGAAACGCCGTCTCGCCGGAAAGCTTCGATGAACTCATTTGTCTTGAGTGCATGCAGAAGCACCCGTTCCTCTTTGCTTACACGGTGCAGAGTCCTGACGCGGAGGAAGCTGAGGCTGACAATGCGCCGACTGAAGGAGAAGATGCTGCTACAAAACCGCAGACAGGGTGTGTGCTTAAGGCCAAGCAACAACAACTGGAGGCTGAGGGACTAACAACTCTGCGGCCTACCTTCTGGTCGAGTGAGTGGCGCAACGACCTGTGCCAATGCGCTTCGTGCGTCACGCTGTTTGAAAAGCATGGCATTGCGTTCCTCATGGACCCTGATGACTCGTTGCACGTATATGAAGCCAGTGCAAGAGAGAAGAAGACTGCTTCGGATGAGGAGGTTGCTCAACGTGCATTCGCAAACAAGCTTACACACGAGCAGCAGGTGGAGGTTGCCATGGGCTACAGTCTCATGAAGAACAACCTTCAGCAGTACCTCGCAGGCTTTGCAGCTGCGGGCAAGACAGTGCGCAAGGAGGACATCCAGAATTTCTTCGAGGGGCTAAGTCAAGCTAAGCGGCAAAAGACAGAGTAAAATGGCCTAGTCATAATGCCACTCTAGCAACTTCATTTCAGCTAGCGCGTTACTCTTCTTGGAACGACTATCTCGAAGTCCTTAGTGCTATAAATCCCTTGCGTGTTGCTTACTTTTTAAACTTGCTCAAGAACTCGAAAACCGTTGCGGACAAAGTAGGCTCCGCTTCCAGAGGATCTCCAGGCTTGGCACTCTCGATCTTAGCTGCCAGGCGAGCACCTTGGTCAATTGCGCGCTTTGCATCCAGCTCGCCGGCCTCGTCAGCACCGCCGATGCGGAACACCGTGATATTCTTCTCTTGGAGTGGCTTCTCAAGTTCGCGCAGGGGTACTTGACCAGCGCAAACAATGACGTTATCCACGTCCAGAACTTGCTTCTTGCCCTTTTTGTCAGTGTAGTGCAGCCCTTCATCATCAACCTTGTCGTACGATACACCACCGATCATCTTCACGTCGCGGTGCTTCAGCGAAAGTCTGTGGATCCATCCCGTTGTCTTTCCTAGATCCTTGCCGTGCTTTGTCGACTTTCGTTGCATCAGGTACACCTCACGTGGCGGTGGTGGAAGGCTGGATTTGATGCCAGCCACACCTCCGCGCACCGAGTTGGTAGTGTCGATGCCCCACTCACGAGCAAACGCATCCACGCTAGAGCTTGTAGATTCGCCCACATGAGTGATAAACTCGGCTACATCAAATCCGATACCGCCAGCACCGATGATTGCCACCTTTTTGCCAACTGGAGCTTTGTTCTTGAGAACGTCAATGTAGCTCAACACCTTCGGGTGGTCCGCACCAGGGATCTTAAGTGCGCGCGGCAGCACGCCCGTTGCAATGACCACCTTATCAAACGCTCCCGAGGACAACTCCGCAGCCTCCACTCGCTGTCCAAGTTTCACCTTCACTCCCTTCAATTTCAGCTGCTTCTCGAAGTAGCGAAGCGTCTCGTAGAATTCTTCTTTACCCGGAATGGTCTTCGCCATGTTGAACTGACCACCGATAACGTCAGCCTGGTCAAACAAGGTCACCTCGTGTCCTCGCATCGCTGCTGCAGTTGAAAACGACATGCCGGCCGGTCCAGCGCCCACCACTGCCACACGTTGTACATCTGCACGAAATCGAGGGAGTAAATAAGCAATGGAAGACTGCGTGATAAGGCCCATGAATGACGGACGTACCATCCGTAGGGGTGTAGTTCAGTATGGTTTCGTAGCCTGAGCGGGGGTTCACAAGGCAACTTGCTGTGATGCCCTTAAACGTGTGATCGAGACACGCCTGGTTGCATCCGATGCACGTATTGATTTCGTCCACTCGCCCCTCTTCCGTCTTGCGTACGAACTCTGGGTCTGCGAGGAAGGGGCGTGCCATTGATACCATGTCTGCAAACCATCACATCAAAGCGCACGTTATACCTACAACTTCAAACAAGAACCTGCTCACGATAAACTTACCTGCGTGTCCATCGGCAATAATATGCTCGGCAACATCGGGCATATTAATGCGGTTCGTCGTGATAAGCGGGATGGAGACTTCGCCCTTCATTTTCTGGGTCACCCAGGAAAACCCACCGCGCGGAACGCTGGTCGCGATCGTCGGGATGCGGGCCTCGTGCCAGCCAATACCCGTGTTGATGATCGTGGCCCCAGCAGCCTCGATCTGCTTGGCGAGCAGCACAATTTCGTCCCACGTGCTGCCCTTCTCCACCAAATCCAGCATCGAAAGGCGAAAGATGATGATGAAGTCCTTGCCCACTGCTGCGCGCACGGCCTTGACGATCTCCACAGGGAAACGAATGCGGTTCTCGTACGCTCCACCCCACTGATCCTTACGCTTGTTGGTGTGCTCCACAATGAACTGGTTGATCAGATAGCCCTCGGACCCCATGATCTCCACCCCATCGTAGCCTGCTTCACGTGCACGTGCTGCACAACTAGCATAGTCCTGAATCGTGCTCTCCACCGCCGAGCTCGAGAGTTCACGCGGCGTGAACCAGCCGATGGGTGCCTTGATCGGAGACGGTGCCACATTGAACGGGTGGTAGCCGTAGCGTCCACTGTGCAGGATCTGCATGGCGATCTTGCCGTCATTGTCGTGCACAGCCTTGGTCACTTCCTTGTGGGCGTTCACCTCGCCTTGGGTGGTTAGTTTGGCTGCCAGTGGACTCACTCGTCCGGCACGGTTGGGTGCAATGCCTCCGGTGACAATGAGGCCGACATTGCCTTGTGCCCTGCATCATTTGCATTATATCAAAACGGTTAGCATTTTACGCTTGCAAAAATGCAATCACGTATCCATGACGCGCACCTTTCGGCGAAAAATGCAGCGAGGCGAGTGAGCGACTTGCCCTCCTCCAGCCCCGTGTGCATGGAGCCCATCAGCACGCGGTTCTTGAGCTGTGTAAAGCCCAAGTCCAGCGGCTGCAGCAGATGCGGGTACTTGCTCATGGCTTAGTCGGCGTCTTGAGGAGCTGCACGATTCTTTTCTTGGGTTCTTAAGAAGTGCACGATTCCGTTGGTGCGTGCATCCACGTCGGAATCTCGTTGAAGCGGTCACTAAGAAACGTATTACGTCACTCATTCGAAACAGCTTCGAATTTGTATACGACATATGAAAACCCCCAACTGTCATATTGGAGTTGTGCCAGAGAAGTACAGAATATGAAGTGTATATCGGCCAATCAGCATGGACTGCATTTTCTAGCGTATATAAAATAATACCTCAACAAGTGCGCGATTGATTGGCGTCGCTTGAAAGGAAAGGCACTGGACAACGTGCTCTCGGACAAGCATGGTATTCTTCGTGTGCGAGGGCTGCAATGAGACGCTCAAGAAGAACAAGGTGGACGCGCACGCCGGGCGCTGCCGCAACTGCTGGGCCGTGAGCTGCGTGGACTGCAGCGTCGTGTTCGAGGGCAACGACTACACGGCCCACACGAGCTGCATCTCGGAGGCCGAGAAGTACGAGAAGAGTCTGTTCCAGGGCGACAAGAACAAGAGCAAGGGCGGCAAGAAGCAGACGCCGCAGGAGCGGTGGATGGACGTGGTGCAGTCCGCCACGTGCCCCGAGGACCGCAAGCTGCAGGACGTGCTCACGCGCATCGCTGGCTACGACAACGTGCCCCGCAAGAAGAACAAGTTTGTCAACTTTGTCACCAACAGCCTCGCTCTGCGTGATACGGCACTCGTAGAGCGTGCCTGGACGATTTACGAGACTGCCTTTAAGGCCTCAGCTCCGACGGAGAACGCGGAGCCTGTTGTTGCTGTCCCTGAGGAGAATGTGAGCAAGAAGCGGCCAGCGGAGACGGACAATGAAGCTGCTGGTAAGAAGAGCAAGAAGGAGGACAAGCCGATCAAATGGAGTAAGCTGATCAAGGCGGAGCTGAAGAGCGCGGGGAAGGAGCTGGAGATGGACGTGCTGCGTGAACAGGTGCTCAAGCAGATTCAGGAGAAGCAGTTGTCGGGTAAGAGTGAGAAGGACCTCAAGAAGGAGTTCAAGGCGGCGATTAAGGAGAGCGACAAGTTCGCTGTTGTTGAAGTCGTGCGTCTGCAGAAAATTACTTAGACAGAGAGTGCATGTAGACTTCGGGTTAAAACAATGTACATTTGCGCGGAAAACATGGTGATCGCAACTGCAACAGACATGAGAGTCCTTCTACCAGTCGACCTCGGCAGGAATTGCGTCAGCACTGCAAATTGGCTCCAACGTCGTGAAGTCAAAGGCGAACGTGCCACGAATTGATACGCCAACAAGCGTTCACGTATTGCCACGGCTACCCTACATTGACGTGTTTTGTCGAATGCACTTTAGAATTTCACGCTAACGAAGGTTGCACCAGTCCCAGCTCCTTGTTGCTCTACATTATGTAGTCTAACAACAAGCATTTCGGCTTGCTTCACACGCAGTTAATCATTCTGGCTTGGGGGATTAAAAAATCACATGAATTGCACTGAGCTCGACAAGGGAGGAGTCATTAGTCATTACGGCTATCTTCAAGTAATTCAAGACTCGATTCACACCAGCACTGAAGGTCCAAGGCTCCTCGAGTCATGAACCTCGACCACCACCTCGTTGTCGGCGTGTGCAACCTCTTTTTCGTGTGGATGTGTAATAGGTGATCCCGGGCTTTGCTGTTCGAGGGCCTCAGAGATTCAGTCTAGCATTTGCAGTCCCGAGTTCATTCGTCTTCGACAGAAAGCCAAACATGCGCTTGATTAACGTCTTCGTTCTGGTCTCAGCCGCTTTCGTCGCGACCAGCGAATTTGCGTCGGCAACCTCCCTGTCGTCGAGTTCCAGAATTCTACGCAGTCACAAGACGGAGGTAGCGGCCACCGCTGCGGGCGAAGAGAGGGACATCGAAGTGCAGATCCTCGACAAAGTACTCAGCGACCACGCGTACGCGAAGAAGACCTTCCGCAACTGGTTGCAGAATGGCCAGGACAAGGAGGACATTGAAACGTTGCTGAAGCACCAAGGACTGCTGGACAAGTACAGCACCGTCGTAAAGCAGTACGGCGAGTACCTGGCGATCCTCGAAGTCAAGTAGGCTGCTGGTGGCGATAGAGACTTCTCCATGAGCAAGATAATACACAAACGTTTCCCAAATAACTTTATTTATTTTAATTAGAAAGCTACGACTTACTCGATCATGAACGTGTGGGTCTGGGTCTTTGGAACCCACCTGCCTGAAACTTCAGCAAATACCCATATAAAAACTTGCCACATGAAGATCCGGAAGCGGTTGATTAAGCGGCAGGAGCATCGACCACAACTCCGTTCGCATCTGCTTCACTTGCCTCGAGCTCATCCGCTGGTGCAGCCCCCGTTTCCTTTTCCACCTCAGTAGCAGGAGCCTCTTCCTCCGTCGCACCACCATTTGTTGCATCCTTATCAGCAACTTCTTCCTTGTCTCCTCCCTCAACTTCCGTCATCTCTTGCTCTGCAGTTGCAGTTGCGGTCTCCGCGTTCTCTGTTGGAGACAGCTCGGCATCCGCCGTCGCGACGTCCTCTTCATTTGTCCCCATGACAACCTCTTCAGCCGCTGGAACTGCAGCCTCTTCAGCCGTTGACACGACCGCCTCTTCCTCGAGCTCCTCCGTCTTGGCCTTCTTGGCGACGTGGCCATCTTCTTCATCCCGCTCCTGGCGCTTCTTAGAGCCGTCACCAGCTTCCACCGCACTCTCGTTCTCCGCCGTCTCCTCTTCAGCAACTCCCTCTGGGGACTCCTCCACTGCCCTCTCAACCGTTTCCACCGTCACCTTCGCAGTCGCCTCCTCAGCAGATTCCACCATCGTCTCGTCATTCTCCGCCTCGGGCGTCTCCTCCGTCGCCGTCTCAGACGCCACCAACGCGCGGACGAAGATCTCCACCTTGTCGAACTTGGAGCTCGTGCAGTCGCCCAGGACTTTGTCCTCCTTGTACACGCGGAAGTGCGGGAAGCTGTCCACCTCCACCTCCTCGCACAGCAACTCGAGCTGCTCGGCGCTCACTCGGACGAAGTGCGCGCGCGTCTGTAGCTCCTCGGCCAGCGCCTCCACCTTGGGCGCCACCAAGTTGCAGCCGCCGCACCAGGGCGCCGAGAAGAAAGCCACGACCGGCTGCTTCGTCTTGGCGACAGCGGCGCGGAACTCTTCGGCTGACGAAATCGCGAGCATCTTGCGTCGATTCTCTTGGAGGTTCTTGGACTTGAGCGCGGCTCGGCAAATTGAAGAATGAGGCCAAAACTTGGCGTGCGGAAACTTGTCAGCACCCACTCTTGGGTTCACTTTGGGGCATACGAAGTCCAAGTTGTTTCTTCGTCGACAGGCCAAACCGGATCTTCGATCTTGCCTTTCACTTCCAGCAAAGGCAACGGCTTTTGGCGGGAAAGATCGAACCACACCATTATGTACACCATGATGCGTACCTACACTTCCCTGTCTATGAATAGCTGCGCACCTATAAATAGGTTCGGCCTGAGCACAAGCGGTTGCTGCATTGTTGACACCTGAGCCGAGGGGCCATCTGTGACGAGGAAGAGCTCGCCTCTACACACTGTAAGACGGCCGCCCACTGATACCGAGTCCGCACGCACCAAATCAGGCTTCTCGCAGCCCTCAGCGCCCTCTGACGCCTCGGCAATGGCCGCCGACGCGCCGCCCAAGTGCAGCAAGAAGCAGCTCGTGGCCTGTCGCATCGAAGGCCACAAGATTCAGAAGAGACTCTCGCCCAAGAAGAAGGCGCTGGACCCGCTACGGTACCTGCCCGACGGCGGCGGCTACTACGCGCTCTTCACGATCGCCGCGTACTTTGAAGCGGACGGGGAAGGCGACGACGCCTCGGAGCGACGCCATGTCGTGCAGCGGAGCTACAAACAATTCAGTACACTGCATGCTAGAGTACGGAGGTTTTAGGTTGACACTTGGTTGTTCAGACGCTGACGAAATTGTGACTATTCTGGTGTGTTTATAGCTGCTCAAGACGTACCCCAAGTCCAACCTGCCGCGGGATTTGCCCACGATGCGCAACAAGAGATACGACAACGAGTACATTGAAGAGAAGCGCAGCGAGCTGACGGCGTATCTGACGCAGTTGATGCTCATCCCCGAGGTGAAGGCGTCTAATGTGCTGCGAGACTTTTTGGAGGCGTCCACTGCCGTGTCGGACAGCAGTGACGATGAAGACGGACTGGTAATGTCCTCGAGGATGCTGGAAGGTCTGCCTGGGACTATTGTGACGGTGAGAGCGGGGCAGTCGTTCTCGGTGACGTTGCCACTGAGTACTGCGGGAGATGTGGCGTCGTGGCAGTTTACCACCAAGAAACACAACATTGGATTCAGTGCCACGTTTGAAGGAGAGATGATCCGTGCGTACTCGCGTGAAGGCGCAGACGTGAAGCCCATTAAGGGCGTTTATCGCTGCACTGCCCCAGGCACGTGTACACTCACGTGGGATAACACATACACTTGGAGTAAAGCGAAGGTCCTGGTCTACTGGGCCGAGGTGGAGTCGCAGAATGGGACGCCACAAACGAATGGAAGTGGGTCAATCGTAGCCCAAGGCGGAGTTGCGTTTACTGACGATGCTGGGATTACTGGCAGCGGGGCGTCAGACGACATGGATGCAGACAATCGCCGAATGGGCTTTATTGAGCATACACGACGCAACGCAATGCACCCAAGACGTCTCGTGAACTCTTCGATCTCACTCCTTTCAAAGCCGTTTGTGCATGGGCATGGAGGCAATGAAGATGGATCTTCGTCAGGAAAGGCTCGACACTTGATACCTCGGAGATCGTCCGTACTCACCGTGTCTGTTCCAAGTGAGGCCCGAGGTATGCCCCCCGGTAAAGTTGGGTCCCTCATTATTCAGCGCAGTGTGAAGTTCCGCGGGAGAAACTGGTACCGAAAGTGGTTCGTGCTAGATCCGCGGAAGTGCGTCTTGCGTTACTACGACTCCGAGACTGCTGCTCGCCGGGGATTGTCGTTGGCCAAGCTGAACCTGAAAAACAAGCATGCGTCACTCGCTATCACCAGCAGTCTAAGCTTGGACGCAGCACCTACGCCCTACATGTTTCTTATTCGCACCAAGAAGCATTGCTGGAAGATCTGTGCTCCGTCCCAAGCCGAATACAACGAGTGGGAGAATGCAATTTCTACAGCTATCCTGGCGGCGCAGTTGTCGCGCCGTGGACGGAAAAGCAAGAAGGCGATGCTGAAGGCTGCGCGCTCAGCAGCAGTGCGGAAGGACTCGCATTCGAGTGAATCTGACGACGAAATTTCTAAAGTAGACGCCGACTTGGGCACCAATGGAAGTGCCATGCCCACCATGAATTCGACACTCGACCCCAACAGGCCACTCAGTCCCATTGAGGAATCGGATGACTCAGATGATGATTTTGACGCGAAGGAGGAAGGCGATTCGGATGATGACGACAACGATGAGTCCGAATCGGACTCAGACGATGAACTACACGAAGGCGATGACATCGAGGAGGTTCCTGGAGTAATAGCAAGCCACGTACCGATGGATGCCCAAACAGCAGCTAATGGAAACCTACCGGATCTGCAAAATCTCCCACTGGAATGGAAGCTCGGCCTTGCAGCTGTACTGAACGTGACACTTTTGTCGGTTCGCTCGGCTCCCGCAGTGGTGATCGTGCTGGTGCTGTTTATCATGGACTGGTATCTGCTACTCACGTATATGAAAGACGCAACGGATAACAAGTTGGACCCTTCTTCGTCGACGAAAGCCAAGTCAGAGTAAATTAAACTGAAACAAGAGATTTTTGTGCAACCGATTGACACAAGGCATTAATTGTTTCCCAACTCTTGGCTGCTGGTTGTCAACTTGAGGAAGTCGGGATGTTCCCAGGTTTCTAAACGCTTTGCCAATGCTGGAAACTGGCGCTCAATAGCAGCGAGCACCTTTTCCAGTACGAACGCGTTCCCCTTCGCATTAAAGTGCAGACCATCATACTGGAACGCAAGGCGCTCCTCGTCAGCCAATTCACACATGGCACTATGCAGATCAAGCACCGGCAGTCCCAACTGCTTGGCTTCTTCAATGCAGGCATGGGCGTACTCGGCAGTTCCAGCAGTAGAAAAGTCCAGCTTCTTATCAGCAGACAGCTTCAGTCGTGCCTGATCGTTCACTGTTGGTGGGGTGATCATCAACACGGATGCTTCGGGGGCTTCATCTTGAACGGCCTTCACAATTGTGCAAAGGTTCGCTCGGTACTTGGCAATTGGCACGTGCAGTACAGCATCGCACCCGGACAGCAGTGCCGAGTCATTGCCA
Organism: Phytophthora cryptogea; assembly: GCA_000468175.2. Taxonomy (NCBI): domain Eukaryota; phylum Oomycota; class Peronosporomycetes; order Peronosporales; family Peronosporaceae; genus Phytophthora; species Phytophthora cryptogea. The sequence continues at coordinate 47,920 of KV741466.1, forward strand.
CCAAGCCACAATGTCACGAGTGCTGGGGGTTCCGTCCACGCGATCAGGTCTCTCTTGATGCTTGGGAGTGCATGCTGGACGAATGCCTCCGTGTTGTAGCCGTAGAGCCCACGCACCACGACGTCGGCTGAGCGAGTGTAGCGATGCTGCAATTGACACACCCACCCTCCGAGACTTGGATCGGTGCCTTCTTCTGTAAGCGAGTCTCCTAGCAGCAGTAACTTCGGTCGAGAAGACATTGTCGAGGATGCCCGTGTCCAGGTAGATGAGATAATGGACGGATGGCGGCCCAGAATTGGTGATCGGAGACCGTGATGCAACATGGCAAGAGGGACCTGCGGCTGAGGAGGATTTGTCGCGAAAACAGGAATAAGCAGCACGTCCTGATTGATTGTGCAAGTTGACGACGTCTCCTTAACCTGAGGACGTTTATTCGTGCACAACGATAGCATTGTCTGGTGTCCAAGGGTCCAGCTCGACCCACTTCTCGTAGCTTGGAATATGCCACCGCTCGAGCTTCTGCGAGATGTTTGGGAAGTCGGCATCGATCTTCTGCAGGAGCTGCTGGTACATCAAGTTATTGCCTCTCATGTTGAGGTGCAGTCCGTCCTCGAGCACATTTTTGCGGTCCCACTCGCTCATGTTGTTGAAATACGTGTGCAAGTCGAGCACGGGGAGTCCCAAGCCATTTGCCGTCTCGACGCAGGCCCGCGCGTAGTTTCCTGCCATTTCGTTCGAGCGAGCGACCAAATCTTTCCTGGCGCCTTTGTACTTCCTGGCATGTCGCTCTTGAACGGCGTCGTCCACGTATGGCGGGGTAATGAGCAAGATGCTGGCACCCGGAGCCATCCCGCGGAAGACATCTACCAGCTTGACGAGATTGTCCATGTACTTGTCAATGGGGACGTGCTGGGCTGGACTGCTTCCGTTCGGCAACGCGGCATCATTGGCGCCCAGCCAAATCGTGATGAAAGCTGGCATGTAAGCACCGCTGGCAATTTCACTCCGGATCATTGGCACGGAGTACTTGAGGTACCATCTAACGAGACAACAGCCACTTGTCAATTGATACCCCACAGCTCCAGCATCGCAGCATCAAGTCCGAACCTGGTGTTGTAGCCTGAAAGTCCTCGTGGCACGACGTTGATCGATCGCCTGTAGTCGCTTTGTAGCAAGGTGACCCAGCCATTCGTCTTGGGGATCGTGCCCTTTTCGGTGAGAGAGTCCCCCACAAGCAAGAACACGGGTCGAAGTCGAGGACGGATGCTGGTTCTCATCAGAATGGCCTCCCAAGCTCCGAACGACCATGCGACATAGGCTGCCAGGCCGAAAAGCACCAGCAAACCGCGCTTGATATTGACGGACAGGTTACGGGTGGCAGGCATTGGTTCTGGTGCAGGTGACGGAGCTGGTGACGGAGCTGGCAGCTTTTCTGGAGAGGCCATCATTGACGCCTCGAACTGAGTCAAATTCCAGCAGCGAACGGCACCTGTTCCCCATCACTGCTGCTGATCATTCACATGGCGACCGCAATCACACGAACGAGTCGCAGAGATCGAGGAAGCTGGCGTTGACTTGGCTTGCAGGACATGAACTCGTACACAACACGGTTGGTTTGGTTGGTTTGGGGTCGATGCATGAACGAGATTTGCAAACGCATAACGTCAGGACACGACAGCTTAGCACGAGGAAGCTGCGAGTAATACGTCTTCTATGGTATAAGTTAGCTGTACGATCAATTGCGGAGACTGCGCGTGCTGTTGGCAGCAGCGTCGGGCACCCACGGGTCGCTCTCGACGAGCCTTTTAAAGTTTGGGAGCTGCCACCGCTCGAGTTTGTGCATCACGTCGGGGAACTCGTCCTTGATCTTGCCCAGGAGCTGGTCATACATGAGTTTGTTGCCTCTCGTGTTCAGGTGCAGTCCGTCCACCAGCAAATTGTTGCGTCTCCAGTGGGGCATGTCGTTAAAGTACGTGAACAGGTCCACGACAGGGAGTCCGAGCTTGTGGGCCGTGTCCACGCAAACCTTGGCGTACTTCCCGGTCATTTCGTTGGTGCGGTCGATCACGCCCTTCTTCTCTCCTTCGTGCGTCTTGGCACGTCGGTGTCTCGCATTGTCGTCCACGTGGGGCGGAGTGATCATGATGATCCTGGCGTCCGGGGCCAAATTCTGGAACTCCCGGACGATCTCGACCAGGTTCTGCTTGTACATGTCAATGGGGACGTGTTGTTCCGGGTTGCTGCCTGCAGGAAGCGCCGCGTCATTGGCTCCGAGCCACAACGTGATGAGCGCCGGCGTGTACGTCCCGCTGAGGATCTCGTCACGCAGGACGGGCATTGCGTACTTGAGATACCAGCGCGTGTTGTAACCTGCGAGACCTCTAGGAACGACGTTGGCCGAGCGAGTGTAGTCGTTCTGCAGGAGCGTGACCCACCCATTGGCCTTGGGGTTGGTGCCTTTCTCCGTGAGTGAATCGCCTGCAAGCAGCAGCACCGGACGGAGTCGTGGCCGCAAGCCGCTTTCAATCAGCAGTTCTTCCCAAACACCCAACGACCACGCGACATACGCGACCAGCGCGAAGCAGGCGAGCAGCACGCGCTTGGTCTTGAGGGACAGCGGCGCGAAGGACAAGGAGGCGGACGGCTTGGGCTTGATGGGCGTGTGGATCATGGCGACCACTGGAGGCGGATTCTGCACTGAGAGCCGCTACATTTGACGGGCGGTGCCATGATGCATTGAGAGCTGTGGACAAGGGGAAGTCCATCGGGTGTGACACGCTCGATGCAGTAGAGAGACCAACGTTGCGAGATGAACAAATGGAGACCTCTTTGGAGACTCTCCCATCCAGAGCTGAGTATTTCATTTCCTTCCTCTCCATGCAAAAGGTGCCAAGAGCTCCTCGAAGTAGTTACTGGGTTTGCCTTCGCTTGGGTTGCAAATGTGTTTCGCTTCAAGCCATTCATTCGGTCACGGGAGTCGATCCCAGTTGGGGATCTCCCACACCTGTAGGCGAGACGCCAGCGCTGGGAACGCTTCAGCGACTTTCGCACGTAGCAGCCCTTCCATGAGTTGGTTGCCCCACGCGGACAAGTGCAGTCCGTCCTCGAGGCGCATTGTGCGTTCGCTTGGTGTCATGGCGCTAAAGAGACTGTACAAGTCTAGCACAGGCAGGCCGAGCTTCTTGGCCGTCTCCACACACACCTGCGCATACTCGCCCGCCATGGCCGTGGATCGATCCAGTCGCCCAGTCTTGGAACGCTGTTGTCGAGCCGCATCGTCCACATGCGGAGGAGTGATTACGAGGATGCCGGCACCCGGGGCGCTCGCTTCCAAGCTGTGAACAATGGCTTCCAGGTTGGTGGCGTAAATATCCATCGGAACGTGTTGCCGCGCCGACGGTCCGTCGGCAAGCGCGGCATCGTTTGCTCCCAACCACAGCGTGATCAAGGCCGGGGACATGCTGCCACTCGACAGTTCGTGCTTGATGACAGGCAGCGCGAACTCAATGAACCACCTGCGAAACCAGCAGCTTAGCGGATACCTTGGCCAGATCGAAAGACTAAAACTCACCTCGTGTTGTAGCCTGAAAGTCCGCGAGGCAAGACGTCCGCTGAGCGCTTGTAGCGGTTCTGCAGCAGCGTCACCCATCCAGACTTGTCCGGATTGACGCCGTGCTCGGTGAGGGAGTCGCCAATGAGTAGTAGCACCGGTCGGGTCTGAGCGGAGCGTCCATGGATCACACGGAGCGCCTGCTCCCAGGCCCCAAGGTAGGAGGTGAGGAAGACGACTGCCACGCTGATAGCAATAGGCACGAGACGGCGCAACGTGACACGCGTCTTGAACGGCATCAGGACGAGTGAAACTGGAAACCGGTAGTGAACCGGCGGCTAGGAAAGGATGGTCGCCGATCCTCGCATGCCGGTTTATTCAGTGTTGGGCACGGAAGTCCTTACATGATCAATGAACGAGAACGACTATGGAGCGGCATGATTCTCTCGAAGGTGACTGGATTGGAGTCGCTGTCCCGTATCATCTACGCATCCACCCAAATGTGAAAGTCCGGGAGCTGCCATGCTTCAAGCTGTTTGGCTAGACCCGGGAACGCGTCTCGGATTTTCGCTTGTAGCTGCTCGTCCACCAAGCGGTTGCCCTTCGCGGTGAAGTGCAGTCCGTCGTCCAACAACGTCGCTTGCTCGCTCTCCGGCATCGCATTGAAGAACGAGTGCAAATCGAGCACCTCCACACCAAGTTGGCCAGCAACCTCCACACACGCGTGCGCATATTTCCCTGCAGTAGCATTCGTGCGTTCGGCACGTCCTTCGGATGAGCGTGACTGGCGAACATTATCGTCGACGTGGGGCGGCGTGATCAACAGGATCTGAGCTTGAGGGGCACTGGCCTGGTACGTCTGGACAATCTTGACCAAGTTGTCCTTGTACGTCGCAAGAGGGACGTGTTGGCGAGCTGCGTAGCTGTCGGGAAGTGCAGCGTCGTTCGCCCCCAGCCACAACGTGATTAGCGCTGGAGCGCGTCTTTCTGTGGCGAGTTCACGCTCGATCACAGGCAACGCAAACTCAATGAACCACCTACCATTACAGCAAAAAAAAGAAATGGAGGCAGTGTTAGGGGCAACACGATACACGAGCCAAGAAGCATGAGAGACGCACTTGGTGTTGTAACCCGACAGTCCTCGAGTGACAATGTCGGCCGAGCGATTGTAGCGATGTTGCATCAATGCCACCCAACCTGCGTTATTCGGATCCGTGCCACGCTGTGTCAGCGAGTCGCCTGTAAGGTAAATCACTGGTCGTGGGGCTGACGGCAAGGCTGCATTATCGGAGCTCATTGTTGCGGGCAAGTTCGATAGTGATACTGAGACTTGCACATTTCCCGCCAATCGCTGGGTCGACTGGGGTTTGAATTGTCCAATCAGATCGGTTGTCCGTTACAAGGCAACTTCAAGTACGTCAGCAAACGGTCGCACGGCCATTTACGCAAAAGAATGGCAAGGTGGGCTGCGTCCTCGGTATCCTTGGCCTCAAGCTACAGCGAATCGTGGGGATCCCGGCAAGGTTCCTTGGATGGCTCAGTGTATGAAGGACGCGGAGGGAAATCTGTCGAGCCCATATCACCTGGAGATGAGCGGGAGATAGCTGCGCGTGTGCTGGAAGACTTGGAGACATTGTATATTGATTCAGAGGACGATAGCAACGATAGTGGGGAATATTTTGATTCGGAGTCGGAGTGGGGGTCCGATACTTTGTCGTGCGACCGACGAAGAGCAGGTGGAATGACACTTGAAGAGCTCAGTGTAGCGGTGAATGCTGCAATCGAATATCATCGTCCAACAAATACAGCGGTTGCCGAACCCAAAGTAACAAAAGTTCGGCACGACGCTGGTAAGAAATCAGAGAATCGCTCTTGTGAGCGCCGCCAGCGGCATCGCTCCTATCATCAACAGAAGAGTGCGACCAAGGAACCAACTCTAAGGGAGGAATCGGTGTTGGAAATGTTTCAAGCGATGCTGGAGGATAAGGAGAGGCAGTTTTACTCGCTCAAAGCCGCAAACGGTATCGTAGATGCTGAATGCGAGGGAAATCAACTCCAATACTGTGCTGAGAGTCGCAACATTACTGTGGATCAACAGCAACAAACAACAACATGTGTGCAAGATCAATCAACGGAGACAGAAAATTACCCACATCGCACATCGCTCAACCCTCTGTTTCCAGCTACCGAGTTCGTTCCACAGCCTCGACCTCCACCACAGAATACGAATGGTAATGCTGTCTCGACTTCAAAAGTACAGATTCACCCCGTTGCTGTCGGACCTACAGTCGCGGACCTCGCTAACGGCCGTCGTAGAAGCGAAAGGAGCCACTCGCATCGTTCGTCTCGATCATTTTCCCCGTCTGATTCCTTGTGGAGTTCTTCTTCATCCTCGTCAAGCTCTTCTAAATCGGATGGCTTGTTTCAGTCGCCACAATCATCGTTCAGCAGCCGGCGAAGTGTTGTCAGCAGTGGCAGCAACTGTACAAGTGGTCGTAGCAGCAGTGTCAGCAGCAAAAGAAGCAATAACAGCATGCTGTCAATCAGTGGAAGGAGTACACATAGTCGGCATGAATACCAAGGTCAAGTTAATCGCACAGCTATGGACTCATTGATTCAGGAAGCGATGCCAAACGACGAGCAACTCGATTTGACCGAGGAAGTCAAGAACGACAAGGTTGTTCCAACTGCAGAAATCAAAGATTCGCCCCCAGTTATTAAGAACCCCACGCTCGTGAAATGGGAGCTAGACCTCTCCAACTTTTCCTTCTAATTCGCGATGAACATCGAACATGTTGAGGTCCTATGACTATACACCTTAATTTTGAAGTAATAATGAACGGAGAACCAACTACGTCGATATGCCCATGGGCAACCATGTATGAGTTTGTGATTTCTGAACAAACAGAAAGCTTCCGAGAAGACGGACTTACGTCGTAGAAAAGCACAATGGACATCTTGTTTTATGTTTTCACGGTCGTGTGTGTAAAGCGGGAGAAAACACCCGAGCTGTAGTGTAACCCGTAGCTACACCTCGTTTCCTTTCTTGGACACCTTCATTCGCATCTCTTCGACAGACTCCGGCAACATCTTGTTACTGTAGTCGCGCACCATGACAGAACTAATGCTGCCAAGAAGCATCATGCTGGCGGTGATAACCAGCAGCAACGTCACATGAACGGGTGGGCCAATGAGGTAGCCGTTTACAAACTGGGCTGCCACCGAGCCAGCTCTCCCCGCAGCCGACAGCGTTCCCATGCCAGTTGTGCGCACGTCCGTCGGAAATGACTCGGCAGACATCAAGTCAATAGCATTCCAACCGGCTGTGCTGAACGCGTTGAAGCCGCTTGCCAGCAGTACGATGGATGCCGCGCCCGATGCCGATGAATTTGCATACGCAAAACCTGTTGCGCAAGCAGCCGAGAGAAGCATCGTGATGGCGAGAATCCGACGACCGCCGAGGCGATCCATGAGCAATGCAGTCATGACATTGCCCGGGAGGTTTGCGGCTGCGTAGATGAAAGCGTTGGAAAACGGGTTCTCCAGGCCGATGCGCTTGAAAAGCATGGTAATCCAAGTTGCAAGACCGTACGACCCAAAGCTCAAACAGAACCACGACAACAGCAACGAGATCGTTGTGCCACGCAGTACTGGATCAAACAGCATCTCAAACGCTGATAAAACGCTCATCTTCGTATGATTTCCAGTGTTTGATAGTTCAGCGACAGCAGTGTATCCATCCACGGGGGTATCGTCGCCATTGAGAGACATCAAACCTGTCGACTCGGTCACTTGGTCATCGTCGTTGCCATTGATAGTCTTAATCGTATTAACCACCATTTCTGCAGCCGTCAACAACCGACGTCGCGCAAAGAATTGAGCACTTTCTGGCACGTAGTGATAAGTGAGCATCCAACACACGAATGTCGGCATCGACACGATGACTGCAAATGCGCGCCAGGAGTACACCGACTCGGGGCGGCCCAGCATAAACCACGCTAGACCCGCCGTAAATACAGCACCCTGCCGAGTGTACACGACAAACCAGATCGTGAATGGATGTTGAAAAGAAGAAAAAAACTAAAATCAAGGTAAAGCTCCACATACCACCATCCAGTACGCAGCAACTATTGTGACGTAGTAGCCTCGGCGGTTCGCAGGTACGTGCTCCGAGCACAACGTGAACATGGCTGGCACTGTGCCTCCAATACCTTGGCCATTGCAAAAAATCAACTCAGCGTTCTTTTCTCAAATACCTGCCACCTCATTCAAGTTACGAACCGATGCCAGCGCACGTCCTGAAGATGATGAGAACGTACACATTTGGTGAGAGTGCGGACAAGAGTCCGAAGACACCATTCAGCAGCAGCGAGTACAGAAGACTCTTGCGTCGGCCAATATGGTCACTGAGTGAGCCAAACAGCAGTCCACCAGTGAACATTCCAGCAAAGATGGCCGCCGCCAACAAACCTGCACGAATCACAAACACCAAAAGTTGTCAACACTTTCGGATCACATTTCACAAAGGTGGTCTCCACTAACTCTGCTGGGTTCTCGTCAGCTCGACGCCTTCCTTGTCCTCATAGACTGCCAGAATGTACCCGATGGACAAGATCTCAATGGCGTCTGCAGCATTGCCCAGCCCTAAAATGCTGCACCATTCATCGTCACCACCAATATCTGACAGTAAAATGCACAGCTGTTCCACACGTACAGCACAGTGCGCAGCTGGAAGAACCCGTCGCTGACATTTGCGATGGCCTGCACGATTCCCCTCGTTAAAATGCATGCATTCTACCGCATTCTACCCAATACTCAAACGCACATGTTGGAGCCGCTGCAGTCTGCGTGACATCTCGAATTGGCAAATGCGTTTTTGACTTAACCAATATCCGATTACCCAATCACACGAGCAGGTCACTCACAAATTATGGGACGCCGCCGCTCCAAGTGGAAGGACAAGACGCGCCTGGACCGCGGCAGTCGGTTGCTGTATTTCGCCAAGACTGGGGGCTGCCAGGCGCTCACAGAGCTCCTGCGCGGATCGGACGAGTCCAACAGCGATTTTCTGCAGCTCACACAGGACCACAATGGCTCCACGGCGCTGCACCTGGCAGCCAGTGAAGGTCACTGCGAAATGGTGCAGTTGCTGCTGCAATTGGGCGCTGGAGAGGTGCATTTGGCCGGTGGACGCAGGAAATATGCACGCACGCCGCTGCATGAGGCCGCCATCAATGGACACTTGGAGGTCTGCCGCCTGCTTGTGAACTTTGGGCTGCTGGTGGACTGCCACACCACGAGAGGACGCACACCGCTCATGTACGCGGTGAAGGGCAACTTTGTGCAACTCGCGCGCTTTCTGGTCAACGAGGCAGGTGCAAATGTGAACGAGCAGAACGAGATGGGTGTAACGGCTGTGTACATCGCCTGTCAGGATGGACATGTGGATATGGTCAAGTTCCTGGTGCAAGAAGCGAAGGCAGATGTGAATCTGAGCAATCGCACCTACCACGCGCCGCTTCACGAAGCTGTTGCGGGCGGATTTACGGACGGGGTGGACTTCTTGCTGCGAAATGGAGCGGATAAGTATGTCGTGGACAAGATGGGAGTGACGGTGTGGCACGAGGCGGCTGGAAATGGCTCGGTGGACATGCTCGAGCTGCTGGTGCAGCATGACGTATCGCTGCATCCGAATGGCCAGGAACAAGTAGACAAGGTGATGGCGCGACACCCGTTCCACTACGCGGCAGTGGAGGGCAAGGCTAGTTTCATGCAAGCGCTGCTGGAGAAAAAGCTCGTGGACGTTAATTTTGTGGACATCGACGGCTGCACTGCACTTTACTATGCTGCCGCGAATGGGCACGTTGATGTGATGCAAGTTTTGCTGCGTTTCGGTGGAGACCCCAATATCGTCTCCATCCGTCGATCACCACTGCACTGCGCAGTGGAATGGCATCGTGTCGACTGCGTGAAGCTGCTCCTTCAGTACGGTGCTGCGCGTGATGCAACAGACAAAGAAGGTCTCACGCCGGCGCAGGTAGCAGCCCTAAAAGGATTTCCAGACTTGGTGGCGCTTTTCGAAGACGGCAGTTCGACTGCGCCGTGAAAACGAGATAGCTGCGTTGAACTTGTGAAGAGAAAGATCGTAATGAAGGCCGAAGTGGATTGACCACAAATTCATTGTAGCGTCTCTGTTGCAACTCTTGGTCGTTCCGCTTGACTCGATTGCAAGCTCATGCACGTTTGCCAAGGTGCAGCACCTCCACCACCTTTCCTACATCCTGTATTGCTCGCTACCCTGATGTCCGCGTACGTTGTTTTCTTCATACATACTAAGCGCACTTCAGCTTCTGGTTTTATTGCCGCTGCATGTACCGCTATATCCCAGGCCCACTTGAAGCGAGGTTGCCGACTACGATACTTGCTGGTCATCTTGTTGATTACGCTGCTGG
>AUWJ02020401.1:0-13568 GCA_000468175.2 Phytophthora cryptogea
GTTCCGATGACGGCAGCACAAATGAGCTCAAGCAGAGCTACTACTTTTCCGAATACACGGGTCGAATCTCCAGAGGAGCCGCACAAACTTCCGTCGTCAACGCACTCGTCGCTCCAGCGATGCAATATTTGGACAGTATAGTGCAGGAATCCTATCTAGGCGGCGGCGGAGACCACATCTACTTTTACGCGCTGGAGTAGCTTCAAGTGAGCGGAATCCGAACCTTGTCCACCCCGGTCCAAGTTAAAACGGGGGATCCGACAAGTTTTTGAAGAACCATCGTCAATAGTCCCATTCATAAGGTGGCGAATCAATGTGGTGGCTTCACCTTTAAGTAATGTGTGGATACTGCGACGCGAAGCAGCGTTTGTAGTGCTCTTGTTGCTGCAGATTGTGATCATTCTCCAATTTGCGACTCTACCAACAACCCAAGCAACAACAATGACGTCAATCTCCAAGACTGCACTGGCACTTCTCCTTGTCATCGCCACAGCTTCGACCGGAAAGTCGGATGCGGGCGTCGCTGGCAATCTACGCCGTGAAGCTCGTAGCCTGGCAATGACGTTCTCGACGACGACTCGATATGCTGCGTTGATGCTGACTCAAGTGAACGCCCAACGTGCTGCCCAGGGTCTTGCCCTTCTCTGTATTAACACCAAGTTGATGGCGGCTGCTAAACGACACTCGAGCGATATGGCCACGAAGAACTTTATGTCCCACACAGGCTCCGACGGATCTACGATGTCTGGCCGTGTCACCGCAGCAGGTTACAAGTGGAGCAGAGTAGCGGAAAATGTCGCCGCCGGTCAAATGAACGTCGCCGCTGTGATGACTTCCTGGATGAACTCGCCTGGGCACAAAGCAAACATCTTGGGGGCTTACACGCACATCGGATTTGCCTACGCCTACAGCAGTAGCAGCACGTACAGGCACTATTGGACGCAGGACTTTGGCAAGAGTACTGTCGAGACCTGCAACTACAACTACGAGGACGCTGAGTACATCGACACTCCAACACTGAACACGACGGACTTTGCAGATAATTCAACAGTAGTCTTTCCTGATGAACCAACACCGGTGAACGCTACGAAACCCGACTTCAGGATTGCTTTGTAAAGTGCCATCGTTCAAGATTAGAGGGACATGAACAGCAGAAGCATAACCAAAATATAAGATACCCACTTTCTGCTTCTAGCCATGCCGAATCCTTGCAAGTTTGTGGCTGCATTCGAACATCGAAGTAAAGCTAGTGATGATCTGCGCCATGATGGCTTTCACATTTTCATTAGATCCAGAAGCACCAGCACCCGGTACAAGTCACGACTGTCGCAGTCGTTTCTTCCTCTTCATGCTTCTTCTTGCTCGTCGTATCGGATCCACTTGCCGAGTCCTCCGTTGACTCCGGACTAAGGTCGTGACCAGTGCTCGTCCACGGAATGTCATTTTCATCGTCGATGTCGTCATTGCCTCCTCGACCGAACACTTGCGTCCACGAGTGCTTGTACTTGCTGCAACAGTTGAAGGCATACGCTGCGCCAAAGACCGTGTAGTTGCCCAAAATGTTACGGCGGTGGCCTGGAGACTTCATCCATGATTCGACCACAGCATCCACGCTCTTCTGGCCAGCAGCCACATTCTCGGCAACAGCGCCGCCTGTAAACCCAGCTTCAGCAGCTCGCTGCACCATCTTGGAGCCGTCCGAGCCTTTGTGCCCCATGAAGCAGTGAAGTGCCATGTCGTCCGCTTGGCGTTGGGCTGCTGCCTGCAGGTTGCTGTGCATACGTAAAGGTAGTAAACTCTTGGCGACTCGCTCTTGGTTCACACGCTCAAGCATGGCAGCAAGATAATCGTTTGGCTGCATTTTTCTCCTGGAAAAATGGTCTGCTGGTGTTGTTCTCGTCTCAATGGAAGTGTCGGAATGCGCGAACGAAAGCGACGGCGATCTTCTGCATCAGTCTGGTGGTCGACCTCAACTTTGGGTGATACAAGAAGTAATGTCACACTTGCTTCACAGTCCATCCGAACTCTTCGGCACCTCAAAAGCATTGCTGCCAACACAAACTCGAGTCATCAACATGGTCCTCAGTGAGCTCTTTCCCTCTTACGGGGCAGATCTGCCATCACCAACGACAGTAACGCGTGAGTCGAAGATACACACATTAGTAGCCATATCTGCAAAGTCTCGACCCTGTCACCTCAAATGGCAGCATCTGAACGTGGAATCTAAGGAGAACAAACGAAAAGAGTTCAATTGGCAGGCGATGACGTACTTGGCAGGAAAGCCCACAGCTTCCGGGGTGGACAACGCTTCTGCCTCCACATTATGACAATAATATTTACCAAAAAAAAAACAACGAGTCAAAAGCCCCAATTGTCAATTGATGCATCTACTGTTTCTGCTGCCGCTTGGTCTCCTGGGCCTCAAAGCGCTGCTTAACTTCCGGCTGCATGACGGACTTAATGCCTTCGACCAGCGACTTGTTCTTGTCCAGTTCGCCCTAGAGTTCCTTTGTCAGAATTACTGCTTTTGACAATCAATTGTCAGGTAGCGGGTACAGACGCACCAAATAGCAGCGTGTGTAGGCCTCGTACTCCTTCTGGCAGCCCACTTTGCCGTGCGCCTTCTGCTGCAGGAACACGTCCGTGTACCACTTGTCGAAGCACTGCTCGTACGCCGCCTTCTTCTGCCAGCAACCGGGCTCCTCCTGCGTCATCGTTGTTGTCGGTGGATTGACTCAATATGTATGCTGAATAAAAATCCTTCGATCGGAATTAATTGTTTTTCGAGATGGCTACACTTTAGACCAAACACGGTCGCAAAATGACCCACATCTACCGGGCGTGCTGGAACTGCATTTGATACTGCTGCGACGTCTGGAACGGGTGCGACTCTCGCTGGAGCTGCGCGGGCAACGACTGATAGGAGCTAGCAATGGACGGCGTGCCCGTTTGGCCAGGCACCATGATGTGGTGGCCGCTCAGGAAGCACTGGTCGCATACGCGCTGCGGCTCGGACAGCGCGAACTTGGGCAGCGACACGCGGTTGGTCGAGTGCTGGCTGCACACGCTCTGGCCGCAGTTCCGGCAGTGATGGCGGCGCTTCACCAGCGTGAAGCTGCATGCACACACGTGGCACATCCGCGCCTGCTTCCAGCGCGGCGGAAACGCCGTCTTGCTGCGCGGACCGGTGCCCAGACTCCTCGAGCCCATACTCACGTTGCCGTGGTTGCTCTTCACGTCTTCGTTCACATGGTAGCTAGACATGAGCGACATGTCGGGCTGGCCCTTGCTCGGGTCAAACAAGCCCAACGGCATCGAGTCGTCCGCCGTCGCGATGGAGATCAGGTCGTTCTCGCGCTCGCGGAGGCGCTGCTCCGTCAGCAGCGACTTGACGTGCGGGTCACTCCTCGACAGCGTGTTGCCGCGGTCGCGGTCCGGACCAACGCTGTAGCCTCCGTACATACTACCACCGCCAAAGTTGCTCTCTAGCGGGCCGTAATTGCCCTCCACCATGCCGTAGTACGATTCCTGGTCCGACACACTGCGTTCGAGTCTACCTTGACGCGGTGGTTGCTGGTACGACTGCTGCTGGAAAGGTTCCTGCTGGTAGTGTCGGTGGTGCTGCTGATACTCGCGTTCGTCCTCGTCCACGTCGTCGTCCTCTCCGTAGTACGTTTGGTCCTGGTGGGGCTGGTAGTCCGAGCCGTCGTCGTGCAGGATGGTGTGGTCGTTGTACGGCAGCTGGTAGTCGATGGTCTCGGTGGCAGGTTCATCGTCGTCCTTGTCACCCATGAGGTCGTGCTGGTGCAGCTTGCCGTCTTCCTCGGGCCGGCGACTGCCGTGCGACGCGGCACGCAGCACTTCGAGGATGCGCTCGCCGCACTCGGCCTGCACTGCCAGGTCGATGGGGAGGTGGCCGGCGTCATTGCGCATGTGCACGGCGTACGGGTTGGCGAAGACCACCTTGACCACGATGTCCGTGGGCGCGTCCTGGTGCAGACAGACCCAGTGCAGCACCGTCATGCCGCTGGCGTCCGTGCGCTGCGCCACCTGGCGGTTCTCGCGCATGGCGGTGAGCAGCGAGTCCCAGTCGCCGTTGATCGCGTGCAGGAAGTCGCCGTCCATGGTGGCGGAAGAAGGGGTTCGTACTGGCAGCAGTAGGGCGGAGGAAGTTCGGGACGACTTGGACTCTGGCTGTCTGTCTCGATGAAAGAGCTCCTCCTTGCGATTTGACGATAGAGCGTGACACTTCTGTGCGGATTGGTGCAAAAATGGACCTTTTCGACCAATAGGTAATGGGCGGCATGGGAATCGACCCATTTATTGAGGGACAGAGGAATTTGGTTTTGAAGCGGAGTCGAAAGATGCTACACTTATTTCGAGACGGTATCATAGCGAAGGACATGATCCGCCACTCCCGCTCTCTCGATACGTTGGCGGTGCACTCCCGCCGCACGCCCTTCAACGGACCGCGCTCTTGTTGTCGCAGCGTATAGCCCTGATAACGCTGCAGCAAGGTCACCTCCCCGAAAACCCCTACGCAAGCCTAACCCAGACGGCGTCGCGACGCGAAAAAGCAGCAGCAACCCCGACCGCTATTGATACGCATTGCTGAAAGGGAGAGAACGACAGACATACATGTAGATGGCAACCGCCACGTGCAATATGCAATCGCCATTAGCCAACTCGCCCCGGCTCCATGTGGCTCTACGACACGATGTTCATACTAGTATCGGCAATGTCCTCTCTGCTTCAGCTGCATCGACCGCGGAAAAGCAACTCTAATGCACAAGTAAAATCTTCCACATGCAAAGCTGTACATTCCAAAACCTCTGCCCCCAGTACTGTACAGCTCCTGAAAGAGTCTGTCACGGCTTAAGTCTATCCGCGCGTGGCATTTCAAATCCTGCGCGCAACTGATTGGCGAATTCAAAATTTTATCGTGTGCATCACATGAATCTAATGTGGTCCACCTCTCAACTGATCCACTTGTTCAATCGACCAAGATGGCGGCCGACGTGAGCGCCCGCGTGCACCTCGTGGCCGAGAAACTGCAGCAGAAGGCGCAGGACGCGCAGCGCAAGGGCAACGAAGGAGCGGCGCGCGCCCTCTCGGCGTCCGTGGCGGATCTGCGCCAGGCCATGGCGCTCCTGGCCGAGCAGCGGCATCTTCTGGCGCGTCGACGGGGCGAAGGCGACGACGAGGAAGACGACGCTGACGCGCACGTGCAGGAGCTTGTGACGCGGCTGTCGAAGGTGGAGACGATGCTGGGCAAGAAGTCGGACGACATGCGGCTCAAGGGCAACGAGAACGCGGCGGCGGCGCTGCAGCAGTCGGCGGGCGCCGTAG
This sequence comes from Phytophthora cryptogea, assembly GCA_000468175.2. Classification (NCBI taxonomy): domain Eukaryota; phylum Oomycota; class Peronosporomycetes; order Peronosporales; family Peronosporaceae; genus Phytophthora; species Phytophthora cryptogea. The sequence goes on from AUWJ02020401.1 coordinate 5,350, forward strand.
AGAAGGGTCGGGAGCTGCTTTTGGCGCAGCAGCAGACGATTTTCGGTCTTTTGGGACGCTGGGAGAAGATGGAGGACGCTGCGGAGGGCAGGAGGAGACGCAGCAGCGTCACTAGTGACGGGGAGGAGGAGGAGGAGACGGACACGCATCATGGACGCGTGATCGCTCGTGTACGACAGTTGACGCAGATTGGTGAGCTCTTTCCTGGCTGGAAGGAGGTCGAGCAGGTGAGGGAAGAGGTGCTTAGGATGAAGCAGGCGGAAGAGGACGTTGAGAGGCTGCAGAAAGAGCTCCAGAAAGCTCAGGAGGAGGCGATGGAAGCTGGAGAGATGCTGAAGCAGGAGAGCTTGGCATTGCAAGAGGCCAGGGAGGAATTGGAGAGGCACAGACATAGAGAGGTGCAACGTCAGGAGGAGGACGCGGCGTTGCTCGAGCAGCAACGAGAGGCGTGTCAAGCGATGGAGGAGCTCGTGCGTGAAGGTGACCAGGAGATTCAGCGTATGAAGCAGAGTGCAGTGGAGCGGACAGAGGAAATGCAGTCGCTTCGAGTTGAGCTCGAGAGTCTGTCGTCCGAGAAGGAACGCCTTGTAAGAACTCATTCTGAAGAGATCGAGGAGCTGCAAGCGCAGCTTGCGAGTGCAATGGATGCCATTTCATCGAAAGCTGAAACTAGCGACTCCACTAGTGCTCAAGAGCTCCAGGCCCTGCAGATCAAGGTGGATGATTTAACTTCGGAGAAAGAAGACCTTGTCAAAGCACATTTCGATGAGATTGAAGGCCTTCGTCGTCAGCTGGAGAGGGCCACAGCTTCGATCACGGTTAAGTCGGATGAAAGTGCAGCAATCAACACTGAAGAATTGCAGAAATTGCAGGACAAGGTAGACGAGCTGATCTCGGAGAAGGAGGAGTTGGTGAAGGTGCACGTAACTGAAATTGAAGATCTTCGCCGTCAGCTCGAAGCGTCTAAAGCTGAAAACTCCGATGAGAATGCAGCAGAAATTTATGCAGAAGAGATGGAGGGCCAAGTAAATAAACTGGCATTAGAGAAGGAGGACTTGGTCAAGAAGCATGCCGGTGAAATTGAGAAGTTGCGGCAGGGGCATTCAGACGAGATCGAAGATCTTCGCCGCCAGATTGAGGTTGTGGAAGAAGATTTGTTGACGAAGACTGAACAGTTGACGGCATCAAGTAGTGAGGAACTGCAGTTGCTGCAGGCTGAGATTGATGCTCTGGCATCGGAAAAGGAGGACCTTGTTAAGTCGCATATGGATGAAGTTGAAGAGCTTCGTTGTCAGCTCCATGAAGCAAATGCTTCTCTTTCTACCAACTTGGAAAATTCTGAGGAGTTGCAGACGCTAAGGGACGAAATCACTCGTTTAACCTCGGAGCGGGAGGACCTAGAAGAAAACCATGCGAACGAGCTCGAAAAAGTCCGTGAGGATCATCGGGGCGAGATCGAGGATCTTCAGCGCCAGCTTTGTGACACAGCAGCTTCTCTTACGGCAAAAGAAGAGAAAGTCGCGTCTAGTGCGGATGAGCTACAGCAGCTACGGGCTGAGGTTGGCGCTTTGACTATCGAGAAGGATCACCTCGTAAAGGAGCATGCAGATGGAGTGGAAAAACTGAACCATCCAGCAGAAGGCGCGTTGTCTGATACAGGAAGTGTATCCGCGGAGCACGAGGAGGTCGCTCTCAATGAGGAGGGTAGTGATAACGACGAGGTTGATGTACCGGTGTTGGAACTAGAAGAAGACGAGTCACAAACAGCAGGCATCGCAGTTGAAGACGAGGTTGAAACGAGTTCCGGTGATGCAGATGATGTTGTCATGGGTCTTCAGAAATCCTCGGACACGAAGGTTGTCCTTGATAATTTAAAAGCGCAACTTGCAGAGTACGAGGGGCGTTCGCAAATTCAGCAAGATACCATTTCTGCACTCGAGCAGGAGCAAACTACTTTTCAGGAGCAAGTTGAGAATCTCCTAAACGAGAAGTCCCGAGCAATTGACGAGTTACAGCGTGCGCACGAGGCAGAAACATCGCAGTTGCAGACGATTGTCGGTGAACTTCAAACGAAACTTTCCGACTATCAACAGCGTTTAAAGGCACAGCAAAATACTATTTCGGCGTTGGAGAAGGAGCAGCTCGAATTTGAAGGGCGCATTGACCTTCTTAGGAATGAGAAGACTCAGGTGGTTGACGATTTGCGAAGTACGCATGGAGAGGAGACGACACGTTTAGCTCGGTGTGTTGCCAGCCTTGAAGCTACAATTGAGTCCTTATCTGGTCAACTTCAGCAGACGAAAAATTTGCTCTCAGCGAAATCGGCCGAACAAAGCGAAACTGCAAATGCTCTAGAGCACTGTGAAGCCGAGCTCCATTCGTGCCGTTCTGAATTAGACGCTCAAGTTCGTGAGTGCAACCGGATTACGAATGATCTGGAGACGTTCCAAGATACTGAGAACGCTAAGAACGGAGAGATTGGTCAGCGTCTGACCCAACTTACAAGTGACCTGCGCGAAGTAGTACTTGATCTGGGCTCTTATGATAAGAAAGATGCTGATGCAACGTATGGGTTCGCGGGTAAAACGTGGCAGTCCACAGAAGTTGCGGAACTATGCAGTGGCCTTACGCCGCTACTAACCAAACTGGTCTCTGCTCAAGATCTGGTCCGGTCCACAAAAGAGCAACTGGAGTCAATGCGCAGCGAAAGCGACAATCGAAACCTGATTATTAGCGAGTTCATTAAAACTTCAGATTGGCGCTTGTTCGCGAAGGGTGGCGAAGAGGAAGGGAAGGGTACGGGAGCGCTAGAATCTGTCGAGAATGTTAGTGAGCTATTGGCCATCGCGAAGGCCAACATCTTACAGTGGCTGGAAGAACGTCAGCAGCTCCGAGAGTGCATTGCAAATGACGCAGTAAAACTTGATGAGCTGGAGCAGGCAAAACAGCAGAAGCAGGAAAGCATTTTAGCGCTTGAAGAACTTAATCGCGACCTCAACATCCAGATTGAATCTTTGCGCGAACAATTAGCCGCTGCGCACAATGAAAAGGAGGAAATGGTGAAGACCGCCGAAAAGCTAAAAGCTCAGAATCACACTGCCAGCATCCAGGAGCAGCAACAGCAGGCTGCCCAAGAAGAAGAAGTGACGGAGTTGCAGCAACAACTGTCAACTATCCGTAGTGATTTTGAGAAATACCGTGTCCGGTCACACACTGCGCTTAAGAAAATGGAAAAGCGCGCAGAGCTCCTTAATGGTATGCGGAAAGAGAATGATGAATTGTTGCAACAAGTTCGAGAGAGCGAACGACTACGCGACCAAGCTGATGCCGCCCGCAAAGACAGCGAAGCTCGGTTGCAAGAGGTGCAACGCACACAAGAAACGATGCAAACAACATTTGACCAACTTATGTTGGAGAAAGCGCGCATCATTTCTGAGCTGGAGGAAGAACAGCAGCGTTTGGAATCGGAGCGAAAGCAAACCGACGAACAAGTTGAAGAGTTGGCTCTCAAAATTCAGGAGTTAGAGAGCGAGAAAAGTCAGATTGAAGAAGAGAGCGAGCGGATAAAGGAAGCAGAGCAAACAGCGTTCCAGGCGCGTCTCAATACCGCCACATCCGCAGTCCAATCAGCGAAGCAAGACTTGCAAAAGGTTCATGATGCGCTTGAGGTGAGCAAAGCGGAGAATGAAAAGCGACAGAAGCTTATCGAGTCGTTGGAGCTGAAGCTGGAGCAGCAAGCTAGTTTCAAGCCGGCTGTTGGTAGCGCTGTTGACAGCGTCCATACCTCAGTTCCCGCATCATATACACCACAGCTTGCCTCAACCTCTGTGGAGGTACAAAATAATACGGCTGGGCTTGAAAAGGAGGCGGCCGCTTTGAAAGCGTCAGAGCTTTCACTGAGGAGGCAGCTTGATGATGCACGTGCTGAGTTAATTGCTCTCCAAGAGCGATTTGCTACGACCAAGGCAGCCAATGCTGAAAAAGTGTTTGCACTGGAGGAGCAGAGTAATCATTGGAAGTTGGAGTTAGCTTCAGCGTCCGAAGAAGTCCGCCGCCTTAATGTGATGCTTGAAATGGCGAAGAACGTGACTCAGCAGTCGAAGTCCAACGGGAAGCTTTCGGATTCGTCTCCAGACCAAACAAATGGAGGCATTGAACAGCAGCTTACAGCGCAGGTCCAAGAGCTGAAGACAGAGTTATGCGATGCAAATACGGAACTTGCGTTGCTAACGAGAGCGTTAAACACTTGTCGAGAAGAGCTGCAGGAGGCCCGAGATCACCTCGACTCGATTGTGCAGTCATCATCTGAACCAGAAAGTGGTGAGGAGCCTACTGGCGCGTCCAATGCAACGAGAGTGCTGGCTGCCAAAGATGAGGCTTTGAAAAAGTTGCGTGTGCAAGTACTTGAATTGCAGGAGGAGTTGCAGGCACTGCATGAAGAGAAGGCAGCTCTCGAACTCGAACGCGAGAAAGAAGAGCTAGACGAGCTGCAAGCTAGCCGCAAACACATGCAGTCTGAGAAGGAGCGCGCAATGCAATTGCAAAGGCGGCAGACACTAGTGTCCGGATTTCAGAAGCAGGTGACAACAATTGTGGACGAGCTTCAGCAGCGGCTCGAGGATCACTCGAATGCATTCCGTGAGGTCTGCGACTTTCGCGATGAGCATCGCGCAGCCCTCTTTTCCGACAATGCCGGCTCTGCTGGTGACATGACCAACGCCGCGGGACATGCTGACAAGGTAGATTTTGAAGAGTGTCTCGTTATGCGGAGCGGCGTGGTGATAAAGGCTGGTGCAAGCTTCCAACTACCTGTAATTTGTGAAAAGCGCGGTTGGCGTGTGGTGTGGAATTTCTCTGTGAAAGAAGATGCGGCTGATGTCTCTTTCAAGTTGTCTGCAATGATGGCGGATACAGCGTCAACTGAGGTGGAGGTTGTGTCACCCGAACGGATGAATGAGATGTCTGGTGTGTTCCAGGTGCAGGAGGACAACACGACTCTTGTGTTCGAATGGGACAACTCGTTTTCGTGGCTCAATGAGAAGACTTTGGACTACCACGTCTCGATTCAGGAACCGCTAACTCCGCAGGCGCAGCAGGTTCGGCGTAGTGAGCGTGATCTACAAGTTAAGGCGAAGTTACTGGAGGATGGATTGGCTCTCATTCAGATGGAAATTCAGCGCCGTTCAGAGCTGTCAGCCACGTTGGAGCGGCTAAGCGAGTGTGAAGTTGTCAAGAGCAAGCACCTGGAGCAGTTTGGTGCCCGTAAAGCTGACATCTTGACGCAAAAAACGCGGTTTCAGGAAGAAATGGACGCGCAGAAGGCTGCCTTTTCAGCGATGCTGCGGGAGCAAGACGAGTTAGAAGATGTGGAGCGCAGCATATATCGAGCGTGGGAAGCCGCTGTGGCTGAGCGTGAAGATGTGGAGATGACGCTGCAGCTCGCTGGCAATGGAGCTCAACTGGAGACGCTTGCCCGCGAGTTGGAGGAGCAAGCGAAGTCCGTCGCCGAGCAGCTTAAGAACCCCGTCCGTGTCGATGACAATGAAGTAACGTTAGATGGCACAAAGGACGGTGAGGAAAAGAGCACCGAAGACGCGAATTCAGAAGTTGACAAGGTATCCGCACAACAAGAGGAACAAGATGGAATTACGGGTGACAGGACTGATCAACAGCCAAATGAGGCCGCGCAGACTGGTAACTCCGACGCGGAATGATCCACCGACGTTACTGTTCGCTTCCATGTAGAAAGCTCCGGAGCTCGTTATCGTGAATTCAACATACGTCAACTATCAAAACCCCCGTAGACAACACCGTCTTCAATCCCGCCAACCTTTTCACTCCTCCTTGATCGCATCGAACGCCTTGATGACGTTGTCAGGAGCCTGCACGAGCTCAATGAGCACGCCTTCTCCTGACAACGGCGTGGCCTCGTTCCCCTTCGGATGGATAAAGGCGACATTGAACCCCGCCGCGCCCTTGCGGATCCCGCCGGGCGTGAAGCGCACCCCTTTGTGCGTGAGCTCCTCCACGCACTTGGTCAGGTCGTCCACCCACAGTCCGATGTGGTTGAGCGGCGGCGCGTGCACTTTGGGCGCCTTGTTGGCGTCAATGGGCTGCATGATGTCCACCTCGACGGCGAAGGGTCCTTTGCCGCACTGCAGAATGTCCTCGTCCACGTTCTCCTTCTCGCTGCGGAAGGACCCTTTCTGCTTCAGCCCGAAAGTGTCCACCCACAAGGCACTCAGCGCGCTCTTGCTCGTACCCCCCACGGCCACTTGCTGCAGTCCCAGCACCCGGAACGTCGAGCTCTAACGCAGTTGACACAGTCGTTAGCAGGGAATTAAAATATACTTTAAAAGAGTTTAAACGTCCTCCTACATGCGCGATCTGCTGCGACGCCGCTCGACGCAGCATCGAAGTCTTGGCCTTCCACATGTGCCTCCTATAGGAAGAAAAGAGATCTGAGGCCAAAAAGCTTTTGAGACGCAAGGCGAAGGAACTTCAACAAACACCTTTTTGAATTTTGTCCAATCAGATCGCTCGGTAACAGAATTCCAGATAGATGATACGTCAAGCTCAAAGTAAGTTAGGCGTCTGTCCCCTCGATGGTGTCGTCCTCGTCCTCGTCCGAGGGCAGCCCGGCCCACGCGCGCGTGGCGACAGCAGCTAGCAGAGGCGCAGAGGTTTCTTCCGCTGCTTCCGCCGGTTCCAGCGCTTCGGTGGGGGCCAAGAAGCGTCTTGCGGAGCCGGAGCTCGTGGCGCTCAACGAGCTGCTGCTGGACACGTTCCCGGGCGAACTGGACGACGCGCAGGAGGCGCAGAAGCGTCGCAAGCTGCGCGCCTCCGCGGGAGCAGACGACGTGGCCGCCAGCTACGAGCGCTACAAGGCGCGGCGCGAAGAGTCGAGCAAGAGCGTGCGGCGCCCCGCCAAGGGCAAGAAAGAAGCGGGCGACGACACGGAGACGGAGGGAGAGAAGGAGAACGAGGAGGAAGGAGACAAGGAGCTGGGTACAGTCAAGAACAAGGCGCTGGCGGTCGGGAAGAGCGGCCCAGGGTCCAATTCCGGATCCACGGGCGCCGCCGGGAGACACACGAAGCTCACGGACCTCGAGCAGCACGTGCGCAACCTGGAGAGAGACAATCTGCATCTGAAACAGGCGCTGCTATTGGGCAAGAACGCTGCCGGACGCAACGCGGCGGGTGCTGCGGCGGCCTTGGGCAGCTTGGGATCGTTGGGATCGTTGGGGTCTTTAAGCAGCTTGGCCGGACTGAGAGGCATGGGCGCGCTGGGGGGCCCTGGAGCCCCCGGAGTGGAGAACCGCGCCAACATTCAGAGGATGCTGGCCGAGAGGACCAAGGTGGTGACGGAGATGGTGGAGCAGCTGAACGCCTCGTACCTGAGTCTGGGAGACGCCTCTCGTGTGTGGCACGAGGACTGCCGGATCGGCGTCGGCGTCCGGGAGTGGGACGCCTTCGGACGCCTGCAGACTATCAGTCTCTGGAACATGATCCGCTCCGTCTTCACTAGCATCGTGGTGGACATCGTGGAGCTGCGACCGCATCTACCTGATGGAGAGATGATCCTGACCAAGTGGCGGATCCAGGGGGAGATCGCCTCGGCGCAACATCTCGAGAGCGTGTGTACGTCGGAGGACTGTCCGGCCACCATGCGTGTGGCCCTCATGGCGATCAAGTCGTCGGACCTGACGTTCACGGTCACCACGTACGTCGTGTTCCAGGAGCTACGCATCGCCGAACAGCACCACTGTTGGGACCAGGTCGGCGTTTTCAAGCGGCTCTTTGGCGGCGAGATTCCCCCAACTGTACAAAACATGCTTGCGATCGACGAGGAGACTGCGGCGGGCCGCAAACAACCGCTTGAAGTGTGAGAGAACCCTTTGTATTTATCTTTTTGAGCAGCTAGCTGTTCGCCACACGCTACAGTGGCGACGTCCCCTCTCGTAAGTCTGGCAAGACCTCGTTACTTGAATAAACTCACACGTTTACCACGATGAGCCTCGTGTTGCAGGGTACTTAGTATGTAATTAGCTTCAGTTGGGTTGTGTATTTTGCTTTCATAGGGACTAGTCTACATTTTCGAACAGAATTCACGGCACTCTCATTGACTCAAAATTCGGTGATGTTTCCAGCTTGTCACTGGTAGTGGATGCCCTCTCCGATGACGTCGAGCATGCGCTTCTTGTACTGCTTCATCTTCT
>KV741514.1:14982-25237 GCA_000468175.2 Phytophthora cryptogea
CTCACCATAATTTATTTCATCAGTTGTCTACCATTTAATTGCAATACTATTCTAGGAAACCCTGGCCGGTGGTGCCTTGGCGACATCAGGATCTGGCTCACGTACAGAGGACCATGCTATTTTTTCGCTTCTTCACGTAAGCGGTCGGTTTCTTTGCGAACCTTGGCAGAGTCTGCATTAAATAATTCGAAGAACTTGCAATCATCCAGCACGATAGGAGCAGCATCTTTTTTCACGTTAGATAAAGCTTGAGCATATCCTCGGATGTCAGCGTCGAGCTGACCCGCTTTATGGTCGCTTCGAAGACCCCCACGTCTCCCCCGTCCATGTTGGGTTCTTGCTCTTGGTTTTACCGCGAAATCTGAAATGAAGTGCCGCACTCCACCACTGCATTTGGGTTCAGATTGTCAACCCTCGCAGCTCTACCAGCACCTCCACGTAGTGCCCGATCGCTTCGTTTCACGATGTTGCCGCTTCGTTTTCACGCTCTGTGGAGTGCTCGGCTCGCCAAACATTGTCCAGTGTTTGTGATCTTTTCCCTCGACCCATAGTAGATCGTAGTCCAACGAATCCTGAGCTGTAAATGCTGCGAGGTTGGAGGGCAAACTACTGAGTCCACTCAGCAATTTGTGGACTTGTGTTGATGCAGTCGCGAAAATGGACCAGAATGGATTGAAATGAGATGATGCGCTAGCACATTCACTTCGACTTTCAGTACGCGAGAAGGGCTTTGTTTGACTCGCGTGGCCTTCATCTGCGTCTTCATCTTCACTATCTAAGCCCAGTCCAGCTGAAATCACCTGCTGCAAAGTCGAAAAGAATGTGTCACCGTCACCGAAAGTCTTGGAAGGTTGTTGCACTGCTGACAACGTCTGCTTCGCGCGATCTTCATGGGTGTCGGCATCGCTTTGTAGTCCACTGGAAGTGTCCGATGGACTGTTATCAGTCTCAGATCCTGTAGGTGAAGATGATTCAGATGATTCAGTTCCTCTGTCTACAGGAATGAGTCCCAGAGCTACGATAGCGGCCGAATCTTTGTTGTCTCTGGGCTTGGCTTGCTCCTTTTTCGACTCCCTCGTATTTTCAGCCTTGTCTCGAAGCCTTTTGGACATCCGAACCGGCATAACTCTCTTCCTTCTCTCTTTACCGTACAGGCGGCGTGTTTTCGCAGGTGGACGTACTTCTTCAACGTCCAAAGGGAGGGTATCGTCCACACGTCGCCTTTTCTTCTGCATCTCCTCCGGAGAAATCGTCTTGGACGTGGTAGTTTTCGTCGTCCGAAATGGTGACTCTTTCACAGTAGATGCAGCACCATGACTCTCCTCTTGTTGTTTCGTCTCCTTTGACGCTCCAATCCTTCTCCGGATAACAACTGGAGTTTGCTGCACCTTCCAGAGCCTAGTCCCTTTCTGACGTCGTGGACTCTGATCCCCTGGATGCAACAGCAAGACCCTCGCCACCAATCCGTCGCACTCTGCAATGTTCTGGAAGCAGTAGAGCTCCTTCACTTCCACATCTACGGCGAGTCTCCGTCCACCACGCAACAATTCGTTCCATTCTCCCTCTGTCATCGTCTGGAGCTCCTCCTTGAAGCCAATCGTCGTAGCAGGCCACACAGCCACACTCTTCTCCTCCTCCTCCCTCAGAACACTCTCCGCCTCGTCAAACGCTCGCTCCAATCGCTTCTCTCCTTCCATTTCCGCAACTGGCAACGGACCGTTGCAGCTACTGGAAACTTCAACTTTGTGACCATCACTCTGTTGTTTATGTGCACCACACATCCGTCTTGGTGGGAATAACCCGAAACCACGCGCCATTTTTCAACCGGAAGGCAGTCAACGAGCGCGGAAGAGCTTGCGACCTGTTTGAGCGGCTGCTGGCGCGTGAATGGAGTCTCCAGGACGCCCGTCGGCGGCGTCTGCGTCTGTAGCGACGTCTCGTCTATCGGACGCGTCTTTTTCGAGGCCCGACAGCCCCCTACAGCGCACAAACGACAGCTTTGCCGAATCGCAGCAGTGCAGCGCGGACCCGAGCGCCTTTCTGGGCTTCCATGTGCCTCCGAGCGCCGAGGAAGTGGAGCTGGAGCCCGTGAAGAAACCGAAGCAGACGCTAAAGCTGGTGCTGGATCTGGACGCGACCGCGAGCGGCGTCATGAGAGGCGGTGATGGCTTCCGACCGGCGCAATTAAGTCCGATTCCGACGTTTAATCCGTTCAGTGAATTGTTTGAAGGAGAGACGCAGGACGACGAGAATGTGACGATGGATCAAGTTGCAGTGGAGAACAGAGATGCACTAGCGGAGAAGAGAACGAAGAACGTTTCGCCGTTGAAGAGACGAAGACCACAACAAGAGGACGAAGCAAAGGCAGGTGACAGGTCCCCAAGCCCACCGCCTACAATGCTGGCGTCGGTGGAGAATGCGTGGCGAGCGCACAAGAGGAAATTAACTGGAAGCTTGGAGGAAGGGAAAGAATCGGCTGCAGAGCAGAAGCAGGATGAGAAGGATGCTGAGGAGAGCGTGAAAACGAAAGAGAGTGGTGAGGTGCGAGACATCATTCCTACTCATGCAGCAGTGGGCCAGGAGAATGCTTCGGACAAGCGTGCTGATGAGTCGCAGGTGGAAGCTAGCGCGTATTCCGAGTACAGTGAAGACCTTGCTCCTCGGATCTTCCAGGTCATGGCTAAAGCATCCGCCAATGAGTCCACTGCAAGTGATGGTTATGGCAAGAATGAATCACGAAATGGTCGCTTTGAAGGAAGTGCTATGAGCGAAGATAGCGACCGTGAAACTGATTATGAGGATGAAATAGAGTGCACGCAGCAGCTTGACGATGATGGACCTGATGTAGACATGGATGTAACTCGCAATTACGAAGCTGCTAGCGACTGTGATGATGAAGAGAACACGGAGGTATACCCACCTCTCGATGGAGACACCCTACCGTATATAGAAGAATCCACCCACATTGATGATGTCAGTGGTAACAATGAGGATGAAGAGGCAAGCACCCCCCAGAAACAAGCTACAGGAAAGGATTCATTAAATGACGACAAATCGACGCGTGTGCCAACGGCAGACCAGATCAATGAACTGCGAGGGGTTGAGGATGAAGCAACAAGTCGAGAGGGGTCACAAGCAACACAGCAAGACTATCTGACCCCAAGAGTTGTTCCAAACCGAGTTCAACAATTCGGGGCTGCCGACGCCTCCAACGACAACCCTGCCACCGTGAGTACTCCTGTTGATGCCGATTGCAAACAGAGCGCGCTGATAGTCGAAGGTGACAACGACCATGAGGAGTGCGTCCCTACGCAACCTAGTAAGCCCCAGACAGAGGGTGAGCCTGTCGTCGAACCAAGTTTCCCTTCCCAACGAAACGCATCCAAGAAGCTTGATATGGCTATTGCGAGCAAACATACTGCTGCTACCGATTCTCAAACAAAAGCGATCCGCACGCTTGAGTTTTCTTTCTCGATGCCTGAGTCGCAGGAAGGCGATCCACATTTCAGTGCAAGCCTGTCAAGTGATGGGTCAATCATGCCAAAGCGATCAGAACCCTTCTCTCACAGTGACAAAACAAGCCCTTTTGAATCTTCAATCAGCCCGGTATGGGCGGCAACTCCAACCCCCACGCCCGTAGATGATTCCGCCGTTCCTGAGGTCACTGTCGTCTCCACTGAAACGACAATGAGCTCTAAGAGGAAATTGTCATCACCGCCTGGCTTGCCAACAGGAAAGAAGCAGAAAAGTTCTGAAGTTACAGAATCACCGAGTCCATCTAAGTCTAAAAGGAGAAAGCATGCGTTCTTTTCACCGGACAACAGCAGCTCGTCGAAAACATTGGATGAAGCTGACCCGCAAACTCCTCGGCCTCCTGCTCGCCGTAGCAACCGGTCCGCTCAATCCACACCTTCATCAACTCCCCAGGTTCGAACACGAACAAGAACGCTAACTCCAGTACCATCACAACGTGCTTACGCATCGAGATCTCGAACGCTATTTAAGTACAAATTCGAGTTTTGCTTGACAGGCTTCGTGAAGGCTGGAGAAGAAAACTTAAAGGAACTGATTGAAGGCCACGGAGGCAAAATTCCTGAGAGGTACCAGGATGTTCTCTACAAAAACAACGCCAAAGCTGTAGTGATAGCAACACCCGTTTCATGGCGCAAACGCAAGTTCATGCAAGCTGTGGCTTGTGGAATCCCTGTTGTTCATACAGATTGGATTCATGATTGTATTGAAGCTGGGTACGTGGTACCATTTGATGGCTATCAAGTACCAACAGGCTACTCCGTTACCACTCGAAAATTCGAGTGTTTTCCTGCTACAGAGGTGAGCTCTACACAGATAGATCCAACAACTAGGAGATCTATTGGATTACTGACTTCGTTGTTTCGTGCTTGCCATCAGCTACACATTTTTGAAGGTTATTCTTTCGGCATTGTCAGTGACGTGGCTCAAACGTCAAAGGCAGAAGCGAAGGATAAGGCCAATTTGATGACATTTATATTGAAGGCGTGTGGGGCAGATGCTGTATACGAGGTTTGTCGATCGATGTTACGCTGGGTGGATGGGATTATTTGCCTAACCTGCATTGTGAACTTAACGATGTGGACTACAGAATTTGTCAACCAAGAGCGATGTCAACGTGGATGTGGTGCTTTGTGATGAGTATACTCAGGTACGTACCAATAGTGTTGATACGATCTATAAGTTCGATGCTGACCTTGTATATTCGACATGTCAGACTTGCCGGTACTACAAGAAAAGGCGCCGTGTGCCGGTGAAAGACTTCCAGTGGGTTACAGAGTGCATGATCCTTCAGGTAAGCCTACTGCTGCCTGTGTTTGCGAGAAATATGGTAGATAGTTGTCATAGTTGACTTACCAGCTGGACTTTTTTAATTTTTTTTAGCAATTTCTGGATCCCGAAGAACCCATTTTTGAACCGCAACGCGCAGGTTGCGAAGACGTTTTCGCCGCAAGCGCTGAAATTGGTGACAGCGACAAGTACGTCCCTGACCTTTCTTCCAAACACGTTTGAACGCGTCGCTCATGTACTCTTTTGCCGCGATTTGACAGCACAACCCTGAAACTACACACAGGAGAGCTTGTAATGGCAGACATTTCGGGCAGCGCAGCCGACCACTATCTCCTATTCAATGTCTGCGAAATCCTTAGCATCCACGTGAATGTACGGAAAGATGAAGGATCACAGTCAAAGCGGAAGGACAAAGGAAACCGCGTTATGCTTCGTGTGGGCATGTTGAAACGGTACGTCTTCTGTCTTCGCTTGCTTTGTGTAGCATGAAGCTTGTAATGACAAATTGCGCTGCACGTGTGGAATCAATAGTGAGCCTTACAACCCCGAGCTGTCGAAGTCTCCTGTCAAAGTGCTAGAAATTTCGTCATCGCAAGTGAAAAGAAGAGTGGTGGCAATTTCGAAAGCGGACTATGGCAAGCTGAAGTACAAGGATGAAAGTATCTTCTATTTGGAGGATGAGAGTGAACCTAAGAAAATCGGTGTGTCAGAGCACAGGTGGCTAACGCAATGAATGAATCGTTGCTCTGCTATTCATGCTGTACCATGAAATGCATCCGCTTCAAGAAGCAACGATGCTTTTTCTGACGGATTTCACTCTTACTGCTCTCCAGGGCTTCCCTGATCTCGCGTGTTGCGCTCGTCCAGAATCATACGGTTGGGTATGAACAGATGAAGCCATGGCTAAAACACACAGGGACAAATTGAGCGGAATTCAGACTGAATGTAGCTGTCAACTGGAACGTACTTTACGCATTGGGTCAACACCGGTGTCCGAGAAGATCGTCTGTTCCGAGATGAATAACAAAAGACGGAGCAAAAAACCTGTGACCCCGTAATTTAAACCTTGCTGCATTAAAGGCGTGTACCTGCCACGAGATAATGCCCAGGTGAGTTAGCATCATGCGGTAGTAGCAGGTGAAATTCTCGGCGAGGAAGCTCCATTTCCCCCGTAAATCTCTAAACCAAATTTGTGGTGATTCTGTATAGTAACCACGACTTAGTAGAACATTCTTCGGAGCATGAAGCATGAATTGAACAGGAAGTACCATCAAGGTAGACAAGCGCCACAGTTCCGTGCTTTGGTGATGCCTCAAGCGCAAATCCTATAAGTTCCTTGTGGCTGATCTGGAAAGTTGGAGTCAACGTAGACGTTATAGCGTGTTCACCACACACTAATGAGTGAATCACGCAAACCTTTCTCAAGTCTAGTCGATGCTGGTCAACAGAGCGGCATTGCGAAGAGAAATCTTTGATCAAAAGTCGCTGCAGTTCTTGAACCGAACTCAGCAGGAAATGGCCAACTAAGGTGGAGTGATCTATAAGGCACGGTCGAGGCAAACTGGTGTTAATAGCGCTGCCCATGACTGCAACTACGAATCGGAGAGGTGTCTTACCGCGAAACGGTGCAAACCATTTCACCGACAACCCGTTAGCGATCGAGTAGAATCTCTTCAAGTCGTCTGGAAGGATACATGGAGAGTTTTTCTGGAGCATTGCATCATCAGCAGCACACAATTATCTTGCTCTGATGCTTTCGCTGCAGGACATACCTGCTCCCATAGCGCAAGTTCCGTTTGCGCAGCTCCAACGAACGGCTTGGATTCAACACGCGATACGCGCTCGTGGGCCTGCAAATACGAAAACACTCCGAGGGAAATGGCGTCCAGATGCTGCATTGATGCCACCAGTGGAATGAACAGACGCGGGGAATTCCAAGATAAGGAATAGCTCTACAGGAACAGGCAAAGGCACCGCTGTAATCCTCTAGCAATATTACGACGGAATAGCAGCAATTACAACGATTTCGTAAAAGCTCAACGGGATCCAATTACATGACTGAGCACTGCTCTTGGCCTGGGCCGCCACCAACTGTATTTACAAAAGCAACGAGCAGCAATTAAAAAATACAGTACACAAACAGGACAAACTAACGAACAATACTTACGGGGCATCCCAGGCATTCCTGCCATGCCGGGAAACATGCCAGCACCCTGTCCATAGATATCGTCACACTTAGACTCACTATCCATTCCATGTGTCTCCTGCAATAGCAAAAGCAACGAACCATGTTCGGCATAATTGGCATCCCTTCGTCGTCAAATTGCAAGCCTACATACACAAAGGACGTACGAGTTGAGTTTGAATGACGGTCGCTCTATGAAGTGACGGTAACATGATTGAAACATACCAGGAGCAAGGTCCTTCACGATCTCCGAAGGCGGTTGGCCGGTCTCCTGCATTTCCTGCATAAGCTCTGACAGGCGAGCGTAATTATCCGGCTCTGACTCGTACGTTGCGACGATCTGTTGGAAGTACTGGTACTGCTTGCCATATCTGTGCGCAAACCAATCCGCAACGTTTAGAAAGGCATCGGCACAAAGGTTACGCGCCAGAATTCACCAACCGTTCATAGTCTTCCTTAGACAGCAGAGACTCTTTCTCGGCCAGCCACTCCGGATACTACACAAGCCACTTATGATGAGCTTTGACCAAGTCGATAACTCCTCCAGTTTTTCGTACCCGCTCACAGATCTGCTTCATGGGATCGTACATGACGTCCTTCGAGAGCAGCTGCTGCATCATGCCGTCCACCAAGTCCTGGAAATCGCTCTGTCCAAGCACAGCAATGTTAATCTACACAAAAGAGAAAGCAACTCAATTCCAGCTCGCCACCGCACCTTTTCTCCCATCTCTTCGAACTTCTTCATCATCTCCGACATCATCTCCTCGCCCATGGCTTCGACCTGAGCCGTTCCGACGCCCTCCATATCTTCCGCTGCCTTGGCCATGTTTTGCAGCGTCTTGGCCACTCCAGCGTTCACGTCGTCCGTCTCATCGGCCGTCGTATCGGTCTTCAACGAGCCCAGCAGCTGCTCGATGTTCTCTCCGTCGGCTGCAGCCAAGTCACCATGCCCCAACAACGTCAATACTTGTCCCTTCAGTTGCACTTGAGTCACTATACCGTCCGTGCCCAGCTCTCGGAAGGCCTGCTCCAGCACCTTCTGGAACTCTGGATTCTGCGCGTCCTCAAGGAATTTGGCCATGTTCTGAGGGATCACCACAGCGTTAGAGCGTCACTGTGGACTCATTGGGTTCGTAACATCTTTTTTAACCTCCTGCAACTTGCTATCTTCGCTGTCCTGCGTCGCAGCGGCGGTGGCGGCCGCTTCCTGATTGACACTGGAGATCTCCGAGGCTTGGGCGGCGCTCACTTCGTCTGCAAAGTCATCCAGCGCATCTACAGAACCGCAGAGAGACGAGGTGTGAGTGCAGGCACATGGGGATGGAGGAGACGCACGCGTTTACCGTCCAGGAGGTCGTCCAGATCCACTTCCTCCTGCGTCTTAAGCTCGCTCTCCTCCTTGGTGCTCATCGTGGGCTTTTGACAGGAGTTTTGACAGGGGTACGGTCTATCTAACGTGTAACTGATATTGGAACTGGTTATCAAACGTTGACTTGACAATTGACGTTGACCATGTTTTATTACAGTATTCGCCTTGCCTTGTTTGGACTCGAACTGCAGAATAGTGTGTACTACTGGTATTTGGCAGCAAACTTTAGTCGGGGCTCGTCGACGATGCACACGCTGGCCAAAAGCTGCGGTTGGAAAGAGTTCGTGCGTCAAATTCGTCGAGTTGGCAACAAACGAACGGCGACGAACCTTGTTGGTGAAGAGGTACTCGCGAAGAGCTATTGCGAGTGTCGAGACAACCATGAAGATACAGTAATACTGACCACGAATAATTGAGAGCGTGGGGGTGAGCGAGAGTCACGACGGCAGAGAACGAAGGAATGCTCCATAGAGATCAGCTCACCTGAATCCAAGCGTGTTTCACAATTTCTGGCCACTGAGGAGAGTATCTGTGAGGGATCAAGTGGTTTGTGAGCACAAGTGCAATAGCTAAAAGAAGTGAACGAGCGATTCATCGTACATGACGCTCACAGGGTCGATCCGGATATCCATGAGCACCTGAAACTGCGTCGTGCCATTTGACGTGCTCAAGCTTGGCGTCCACAACGGATACGGAGAGTAGAAATTGGCGGTGTCTAAGGGGAATGAGCAAATTAGACCTGGGTTCAGCTGCGCGATTGCAAAGCAGACACTTACAATTACGTTTTCGATACCCGCTGATAAAAGACTGCACCAGATCTGTCTTCGATGTGTCGGGGACTGTCATATTCACGATCGGCGAATCTCTGTATGGATACTGCGTGCTGTTGCATTCGAGGATGGAGCCATAAGTAGTTAGAAGGTAGGACAATCAATAGTACATTTGAAGTCACTCACGAACCTCTCGGTGATCTCGAATGCGCTGCGCTGATGCAGGTCAAGATCTCCATCGACATACAGTGCGTTCCCTGCTAGTGGTGACGAATGTCTAACCATCGCCAGCACGTCCATGTTGATCTTGGCGTAACTCTACTCCATGAACCAAGAAACCACACTGTTACATATTTTCTTTCGCGTGCAGCGTAACCGCAGTTGAGTGCACCTTCAGCGTGTAATCGAGCACGACTACCACGGTCGCTTGTTGAATGGTCTCGTTAGTCGACAGCAGTGTCGACAGCTCAACATGGTGCATATCCGCCACCCCGTCCAGGTTGATATCTGCACTAGAAGTCTTCCCATCCGCAATCAGTATATCAGCACAATGCAATCCACTGAAGATAAGGAAGTACCTGCACTAGAGCAGTGCGTCTGCTTTCATTAGAGAAAACTTGCTGGACCTGCTCCGGGAACGTTGTGTGCATCAGCGTGACCGGCTTCTTCTCACCGCCATCATCCCGTTCGCCCTCCAGAATAACGAGCACGTGGTCCGTGAATGCAACCACTGGCTGCTCATGGTACGAGTTGACCTGCCGCACAAAATCTATGCCTCCAAGCGTTACAGCACTGCAAGGAAATTTTGGTCTTTTTGCAGACGCACCTCGCGAGCCCAGCGCCAAGAGCAACGGCAGAAACGCCGCGAGCAGTCAGAGCGCGATCGCCAGCACATGCGGCAGCGAGAAAAGTCCGCTGTAGTAGCGCCGCTGCACGCTCGAGCGGTGGCAAGTGGCGCGCATTTGCTCCAATTGTCCATACGTCGCTTCAAGATACGCACAACAGCCACAATTATCCAAATTTAGTGATCACCTGCGACATGCGGTTGTACTTGGTATTTGTATATTAAGCCCATTTACTGACGTGCCATTGTAGTCCCTCTAGCGTTAC
>KV741517.1:1028-22765 GCA_000468175.2 Phytophthora cryptogea
TACGAGTAGATGAATAGGCACTGAAGAGCTCAATTGACGCAGCTCAAAGTTGAAGTGGTTGTCACCGTCAAACAGCATATCCAAACCCTCTAGAACAGCCTACTTCCAACCACCAATTGCCAATTTAGCTCCAAAATGGCTGGAAGCGCGGCGTCGCTGCCCTCTTCGCTGCCCGTGGCAGCCTCTCCATCCGAGCAGGAGGTCGCCAGTATGCAGCACTTCATCGAGAACGCGCTGGACCTGTTCGTGAAGGTAAAATTCCCTTTTATCCCCCTCTTAACCCCCTCCAACTCACTCGATTTGTGCAGGGAAATGCCAAAAGTTACGATTATTTGCTGCAGCAGCTCACGCTCGTGCCCGCGCCCGTGGCCACGAGACGCAAAATCTTCCGAGCTTTGCCGCGATGCATCTCCACGATGGCACGAGAGCCCCGAGCGTATCGAGCGTTACTGGATGCTCTCTTCAAGTTCGACATGTTGGCCAGTGGGGACCCACTCGAGGTGGAGGACTACACGAGCTTCATCGTGCACCTGGTGTCCTCCAATACGGTCTACGTGGTACCCACGCTCCATATGCTGGTGCGTAACCTGCGTCGTCCGCAGCTGAAGGAGCTGCCACCAGACCTCAAGGCTCAAATGGAGACCGAGCAGAAGAAGGAGGAAGAGGCCAAGAAACCAGTTAAGTCGGGCGGCATTGCCATTGGAGGCTCTTTCGGAGTCGCGGTCGCTGCGGTGCCGACGCCTGTGACGGAGTCTGTGCAGGAAGTCAAAGGACCAAGTCTAGACGAACGTATTCAACAGCGCTTCGAAGCGGCACACAGCACGCTGGAGCGTGTACTGACCTTGGTGCCGACGGCTACTAACGTGCTTTTCCCGATCTTGTGTGAGCACTTCCCGCACAAACGGATGGATGCACCAACCCAGGTAGCGTACCTGCGCAATGTGCTGCGCGTGACGGGATACGTGAGTGGGCTGCGTGAGCGCGTTCTCGGACTTGTGATTGACCAGCTGGTTGCTATTGATGTCGAGATTAAGTTGGATGAGAGCGAGGAGGATGTTTTCACCATGGACGATTTTCTGGACGATGACATGTTGCCCCCTGACGATGCCTCGCGCCAAGTGGATGAAATGGCCGACAAGCTCGACCAAATGATGCTTGTTATGTTCGAGCACATTGAGCATTCAGCTGCGTCTTCGTTGATTACAGTAACTGAGACGGCGGCTCCGACTGAGAGTATTAGCGAAGAAAACGATGTGAATGTGCGTCAGGCGGCAATGATCTTTAAGCACCTGCTGAAGGTTTTTGAGCACTCCATTTTGAACACACATCGCTCCAAATACCCGCAGTTCTTGCTGTTCTACGTGTGCCGCATGGATCCACAGTTCCAGGATGTATTCATTTCGCAGCTGCTAGCTACATCCCTCGACCCTCACACACCACCTACTACGCGTCAAAGCTGCGGCGCCTACCTGGCCAGCTTCCTTGCTCGAGCCAAGTACATTTCGGTCGCCTATCTTCAAAAGGCTTTGTATCACTTGTTGAAGTGGCTGCATGATCAGATGGATATCTACGATGCGGTGCACCAGGAACAAATAGACCACGAAGAAGCTAGGGATGATGAAAGTGCTGCTGACAGAGAAGAACGCTTGCTTGAGGAGAGCTTAAAAACGGAGACCAACGCTGAACGCGGTTTTCAGGAGAGCATCTACATTTCAACACTGCAGACAGTCTGCTACATGGTTTGCTTCCGTGGATTGGAGATTGCCACCAACGATGATGGTGCTGGCTACGAATTTTTGCGCAGTCTTGGCTGGGAGCGGCTACTGGTTACAGGCACTGGCTACTGTCCATTGGCGTACTGCCAGCAAACAGTAGCTACCGAGTTTCTAAATCTGGTTGAAGCTTTCGACTTGGTATCGGAGGAGTGTCTTGAGCGTGTGGACCAAGCGATTGGTACAGTTTCTGCGCTAAGCTTTAAATCCGCCAAGTCGATGGAGCGGTCGAAAAAACCCACCGCAGGATCGGCCCCCGCTGCTACTCTGCTGGGACAACGTCAGCCGCTTGAAACCTTTTTCCCGTTTGACCCGTACCTCCTGCGTTGTTCGTTCCGGTACATTGGCCCGCTGTATTTGTACTGGAAGCACGCAGACCCGACATCGAGTGAAAACTGCGAGCTGCTAGAATCCGTCAAGGCTGCCATCCGTCAGATGCAGGAGGATGCCGAAGATGAAGAAGATGGTGGCAGTGAAGAGGAAGAAGACCTGATCGACGAAGACGTGAGCATGGCCGGTAGTGCACCCAACCCGATGGGCATTTCAAATGCTTCTTATCGCGCTGACAGCTACATGGGCAGCCTCAGCCGATCCCACAATATGTCTGTTGGTTCATCCTACGACGGCGAAGGATTTGTCGACGAAGACCGTGCACCGGTCAAGCGCACACTGCCGTCGCGCACGATGTTCGATCCATCACCAGCTCTTTCAGCCAGCTCACCTCCTTCGCGACTTCCTCCCCTGGGCTCAGCCGACGCTTTCACACTCGGTGGCTTTGACGATGACAACGAGGACGAAGGATTCTAGGGACACAATAAACTATAATGAACGTACGCACGAAGACAAGACTTAGAGGGCCAAGTCAGTAATTGCAATAAGCTATTCAACCGCCCATGAGCGGCGAGTATACATAAGTAAAGTGAGGATGCAGCAGTGAGGCTTAATAACAACCACAGCTTCCAATCTCAGCGTGCTACATCAGCGAAGGAGAAGTCTGCCGTGCATGGGCTATTGCCACCAGGTTCCAGCACTTTACCGTCGGCTGAGCTGCGCACGAAGCTGCTCGTTCTCGTCCTCCAGGCGCACAAGCTTGGGAACAACCTCGGAGTCCACTTCCTCAATCTGGTTCTTCAGGTGATGGTTCTCTTCACGTAGACGCGAGACCTCTTCACGTAGGTACGTGTTGATGTCCAACTGCTGCTCCAGCGACGTCTTGGCTTCCAGCAGAGCGTCTTCCACCTCCAGCTGCTTGACGTGAGCCAGATCTGCTTGCTCCTGCACCATGCGGTTGCAGTCGGCCATGATCCTCTCCACCTCTTCTTCCTTTTGGGAGATCTCATTCTTTTTGGCTTCCAGCGATGCCTCGTAACTCGCAATCTGTTCATGACTGGCATTCACCTGCTCCTGATGCTTCCGCAACGCCTCCTCGTTCTTCTCCAGCTGCGCGCGCAGCGTCTGCATCTCCAGCTCGTACTGCACCTGTCCCTGTTGCTGACTCTGCGCAGTTCGCAGCGTCTCCTGCTCGTTCAGCAGCTCGGTGATCATCTGCTCGTCTGCCGCGCGTTGACTCTTAATGGTCTGCAGTGCTACCGTCTGAGAACTGAGTTCCTGCTGCAGCTTGACAAGCCTCGTGTCGATGATACGGCGACTGGCCAGCATGTCCTCGTGCTGCTGCACCTTGTTGTCCTGTTCACGCGCCGCCTTGCGCTCGTCCAACATGCCTGTGAGCTTGCAGATCTGGCCCTGTAAGATGCTCTTCTGCTCGCGCTCCAGCTTGAGCGCATGCTCGAAGACGGTGCCCGAGCGCTTGGCGTCCTCCTCCTCCGTGAACGTGCGCACATACGGCGTGAGTGGGGACCACTCGCCGCATTGGCGAGCGGCTTCGTGGACGACTCGCACGCGGAACACGTACGTCTACAGTATACGTGGTATACACATGTATACACAATGCCATTTAGAAACGAATATAGAAATGGGTTGACAGGAGGAAGGCGCACCGTGTTGGGCGTGAGTCCCTTCACGGGGAACATTTTGCCCGTAAAGAGCACCGAGTCGTTCCACGAGTAGTAGACGTAGCCGTGCTCGCTGTGGCTCTGGCCAACGTCGTTTAAGAAATAAGTGTCAGAAGAAGAAGATAAGAAACACACAACGCTTTAGAAACGGACCGCCTGCAGCTTGTACTCGGTGCCTCCGTCCGCTGGCAGCGGCTTCTGCACGCGCAGCGTGATGGACTGGTCCGTCTTGGACACGACCTCGGGCGCGGACAGCGTCGGCAGCTCCGGCATGACGGTGAACTGCATGGCGGCTCCTGTCTTCTTCGCAGAATGGCTTGGATGGTTTTGAATTAGACGAGTGAAGAACTTCAAAATGCTCTAAATTTTGAATTAGACGAGTAAAGAACTTCAAAATGCTCTAAAACGTTTTAAACAGTAATGAAGTGCCGAAGAGGTTTTGTTCAGTTGCGCTCGTGTTAAAGGGGCTTCTTATCATCTTTGCTTCACTTCTCCAGCCAGCCAGCTCGGTAGTGTACCACCGCCAACTTACCAGCGCATGACGCGGCTCTGAGCGGGGAGGTCCCAGACGAAGGGGCGACCGGGCATGGGCGGCAGGTTCTTGGCCTCCAAGTCCTCAAGAATGTCCTGCTCGGCGTCGCCCTCCCACTCGAAGCGCACGTTGTGCGTGGAGGCGTGCTGCAGGATGAGCTTGTCGCGAGCCTCGTGGGTCGTGGACATGGCCGAGCGCGTGCCCGTGGGGTCGTAGCGCAGCACTGCCGGGTTCTTGTTGCCGGGCGAGCCGCGCTTGGCGTCCGCCGGGATCTCGGCGCGCTTCTCCATGGGGATGGACGGGTGCACGCCCACCTCCGTCTTGTACGGGAAGCGGCGGATGTCGCGCGTGTAGTAGTTGATGTTGTAGATGCTGTCCTTGGAGTCGCTGGACGGCACGAACACGCCCTCGGCCTGCTTGTCAGGGGACGGATAGCGGTAGCCCTGGGACAAAGCAGGCGACTGGTTCACCTGCTTGGTGCCCGTGGCCTCCGTGAACACGAGCATCTTGCGGAGCTGGTCGGAACAAACGCCACACAAACAATTAGAGAGCGGCTCGTATGGATCGGATCAAGAGCAGACGACAGAGTCAGCACCTTGTTACGCAGCTCCGCCGGCAGCAGGTTCTGGTACTCGAACTTGACGAAAGGTTTCCACGCCTCCTTGCCGCTCATGATTCCTCCTCTCGACTTTGGGCAACACCCTCGGAAATGGAGCTCCAGCCGCACAAATATGGACCCGCACTAGGTACGAAACTGTGATCCTTCATCTCCGCCCAAAGTGATCACACCATTTATGCTGTTACCAGGTTTTGGTTCATTCCGCAATGGCCGAGCGGCAGTACGCCGAGGCGCTGGCGGCCACGGAGCAGGCGCAGAGCTTGGAGCGCGCAGGCCACGCGACGCAGGCTGTGCCGCTCTTCCAGCAGGCGCTGCGCATCCTCCAGCGCCTGTCCGTGGTGGAGTCGGCGGCCCAGCGCGCGCGTCTGCAGCCCACGATCGCCGAGTTGCAGATGCGCGTGCGGACGCTGCAGCAGTCGAGCGACTTCCTCTTGGCCCAAGCGATGGAGCAGCACGCGGCGGCGAGGGAATCGGAACAGACGGACTCTGGGAAACGTGATATCATCATAGAGAGGTACATTGCCGCTGCCGAGACCTACATGCAGGCGCTAAACGCACTGCCGACCACCGAGACGACGGCCAGAGCGGCCGTGAAGGAGCAGCTCGAGTACGTCATCGACTACGTGTCCAAGCTCAAGATCCCAGAGCAGAAACAGGACGTGACAGTGCTGCAGTGGCCCGAGGCGCCGCACAAGACGACGCAGATGACGCCCACGTACGCGTCCGCTGCAACACCTGCAGTTACCGCTGAACCAGGGAAGGAGGAGGATCCAGGAGCAGTCTACACCCCACAGGAATTGGACGTACTGCGCAGATCGTCGCATATCAACGGACACTTATTCGTACCGTGGCTGGATGACCTGGACGCTCAGGAGAAGTTTAGTCTGCCCGAGCCTTTCGAAGATCCTGACGGACACGTGCCGCTTTCTGCCAAGCAGCAGAAGAAGGAGGCTACGTGGATGAGGCCCAATGACTTTGCTGCTCGCTGCGGCCATGCACCTGTGATGATCGCGTCAGGAGGAGTGAATCCGTTGGTGGTCAAACAGGATATCGTCACTGACTGCTCGTTCGTGGCGTCGCTATGCATCGCGGCGGCGTACGAACAGAGGTTCCAAAAGCGGCTGATCACGAACATTATTTTTCCTGCCGACCCGAGAACCAAACAGCCCATGTATAACCCATTTGGCAAGTACGTGGTCAAGCTGTGGGCCAACGGTGTGCCTCGCAAAGTTGTCATTGATGATTTGCTGCCGGTTAGTGCGTCTTCCGGGCAGCTACTCTCAAGTTGTACTACTCGCAAGAACGAGCTCTGGGTAAGCCTTATCGAGAAAGCCTATTTGAAACTGAACGGTGGCTACGATTTCCCTGGCGGGAACTCTGGAATCGATTTGTTTGCTCTCACGGGGTGGATTCCGGAACGTGTTCCTGTTAATGAGCTGATTGACGCACCGACTAAAGAAGAGCGGCTTTGGGAACAACTCAAGAGTGCATTTCACTATGGTGATTGTATCATCACAATGTCCACAGGAGACATATCTAAACAGGAAGCCAAGTCAATTGGCCTTGTTCCAATGCACGTATACGCTGTACTTAATGTGTACGAGCTTCCTAGCCCACAGGCTGACGCTGGCTCGCCTGGCGACAACAAGAAGACGACAAAATTACTTCAAGTAAAAAACCCGTGGCGCAAGATGGGATGGAAGGGTCCGTACTCGCGCCACGATAAGACGCGATGGGAAAGTGCTATTGGTGATGAGCTGCGGGCATACCAACACCAATTTTACGAGGTGCCTGAAGCTGAGGCAGCTAATGACCAACAGGACGACGGTTTGTTTTGGATTGACTTTGACTCCGTGAAGCAGTATTTCGAGAGCTTATACATGAACTGGAACCCTGAGCTCTTCCCTCATAAAGGTGTTTGCCATGAACATTGGCCAGTGGAGTTAGGCCCTGTGAATGACTCACTCACTCTCGGTTTCAACCCACAATATTCTCTCACGTTCACTAAGGGTACACCAATTGAGGAAGGAGCTACGACGTCAGATGGATCGTGCACGGTGTGGATTCTGCTTTCGAGACATGTTAGCACCATTGAACGCGACATCGACTACTCGAGCCAACAATTCCTCACTCTTCATGTGTATCGCGGTTCACCTGGAAAACGCGTGTTTTACAACCACTGTGCTGTGTCTCGAGGGACATACAGCAATAATCCTCATACCCTTGTGAGTCTGGATTTGGATCTTGCTGATGATTCTGAGCCATCTTTTACGCTCGTGGCTTCACAGTACGAGAAATTTGCGGCCCTCGACTACACGCTGTCTATATTTTCCACGCGGCCGTTTACATGTGAACCTATTCCCCAGTTTATGACAGAGTCCCCGACATCTATTGTGATCCCAGGAGCCTGGGATTCTGCCTGTGCGGGCGGACGCCCATTCTACTCAACGTTCATGAACAACCCTCAGATCCATTTGCAATTGCAGCAACCATGCCGGTCGCTCTTTCTGTTTCTCGAGACAGAAGCTTTCTTTTCCAAGGATTCCAAAACGGCTGCCTTTCCAATAAACCTACGAGCAGCTTTGCACACGCGCGAGCGAGTATGTGAGCTACATGCTGCAGGAATCGGTGCTCCTCAAGAGAACGAAAGACAATTAAAGATTCTTAGTTCTGGGGAGTACCGCCCAGGATTTTGCTTCATCGAAGTCGACGTAGCGATCCTCGCTTCCGGGTTGAAAGATGTCGTGTTAATTCCATCTACCTTCGAGCAAGGTGTTTTGGGAAAGTTTACGCTGCGAGTTGTGAGCGATCCACCTGCAGGCTCTAGTGTTGCTTTTCGCCAGCTACCACCCGAAGGCCATGGAATGGAACTCACTCGATTGAGTGGCAACTGGAGTACTCAAACTGGTTCCGCTGCAGGGTGTTCGAACTATGGTTGCTACACATTCAACCCCAAGTACTTAGTGCATGTGACTCAGGAATGTGATATGCTAATCCGACTTCTCCTCCTTGATCCAGCAGCAGATGCATCACCCGGCGAGAATCCAACAGAAAGAAGCGCCACCACTCCTCCATCTATCAACGTATCAGTGTTCGAAAGCACTTCGGAAGGAGACTTGCTACTCTCCACGAATCCAAAACTAGCATTTGCAGGTGCAACATCGGCGAGTGGTGTTTACGTGAGTGGTGCACCTTGTGGTGTCATCGCCAAAGCTTTCCGAAGATATTCGCCGGGATGGTACATAATTATTCCATCCACTTTTGAACCACAGGAGTTGAGCTTTGAGCTCCGGCTGTACGCATCTGCTCATGTTGACGTTAATTCACTATAAGAGACAGGTGCCGGGGACAACGCGTTGTGGGATTATTCATCGCTGGCTGCGAGGGAATGCCTCAAAAGAAAGTTGAAAACTTCTCCCAATCGTGTTTCGTCATCGGCACTCCTCAAGTTGTTGCAACAGTTTGATGTCCAGACAATTCACCAGTGCAACACCGTATCATTTCGCTTTCGCCGTGACACCAAACGGTTGTTAACACCGGAACGAAGACATCAGAGGCAACATTGTGGATTCAGGTTAAAGGCTGTGTCAGACACATTGTCTGCGCGGTTGGGCGTATATTCGCGTAGCAGCGATGTCGGTGTCAAGCCTCCGCTGGGCAACAACCCCAATCGTTTTGAAATTCAAGCCTAGAGTCTTACGGTTCAAGCCTCTCGTCACGTCTCAGCTGTATATTGGCCTCCCAACATTGTTTCCCAGAGCTCGTAACTTCAAGATAAAGCCGTTCTGGCAGACTAAATCTTGGCAAGGTATCTGCGACTGAGCTTAAGTTGGGAGACAGTGCAGTATTCAATCCAACAAGCCTGGCCAAGAGGCTGCAAGAGATACGAAGCGGTTCACAATTGGAATTGCCCAAGGAAGCCCGGAATGCTCCCAGCAAACAGTTTGGTGCCTAGCCCACGACTCAACTTTGACTCTACCAGAAACGACCATGACAACAAGGCAAACAAACAGACGACGAATCAATCGACCCGCTACGAGCGGCAGCAGCGCTACCGAGAGAAGAAACGGCGGTATGCGGACCATCTTGAGTCTACTGTGCTGCGTCTTCGAATGGATGTGGATCAGCAGCTACTAGCACGTTGCCATGCGCAAACTACCCGCTCTTGCGACGACAAGCAAATTGCTGCGGCCAGCCAACTGAGGAAACTGGACGCAACCAACATAGCTACAGTTATGTGCGGATGCATGCAGTCATTTGAGTCTGGTGTGCAAGACGAACAGGAAAGTTTCCTTGAATTCATAATGCGAAGTGACGTGCACTACGGTGAGTTTGTTGGCCGTGGTGGTGTCCTCCAGCAGTGGACGCGATTCACGGCTACTTTCGCACCCGTGCTGGAGAACTGTGAAGTCAGCGTGGATTTTTGTGGGCAAGAAACAGCGATGGGTCACGCAAGGGCAACACTGATCGTACACCTGACGCGTTCGAGTGTGAGTACTATCTTTCCTTACGCGCTTGCAGATACGCGTGTGCGCGACAAGATGCTTCAGCACCCGACAGTGCGGCTGCCGATGTTGGTCTTCTTTCAGTTTGATGAGCAAGGCAAGGTGCAGCGCTACGAGCCAACAATTGACTTCGTGACTGGACTCTACAAGATCCTCGGAGACTTCTGCGATGTTGCAAACACCCTACATTCGGCTAAAATCAACGCCTACGGGCAGATCTGCGAAGAGTTGCTGCCTGCTGCTAATAATTTGCCCCACACTGTCGACCTCTATGGCTATGGTGGTGATGAGTCATATTGTGCGTCGCGCTGCACCCCTGCCCATTTCAACAAGTTCTCAGTCGACTTTCTTCTGTCAAATGGTGAAAATGTGCGACGCGCCGAAACAGACAGACAAGCTGGATGAGAAGCTGTGTCATGAGATTTGGCCTCCAGTAATAAGACTACTTGGTACGAGGTATTAATTCTGTGCAGCCAATTACCTTGAATTTGGCAACCTGAAACACCCACTCAAACGAGGTTGACATGTTTCGGAAGGCTGGCATACAAGGATCAATCGTATGAGAGGCATTGCTCGACATTACGTTGCTGACTGACAGACAGGTTTCTAGGTTGCAACAAATCAATTCCTACACGAATGACCGCTTCAACTTTCAGACTTTTACTTTGTATTTTCCTCTAATCGCTTTCTTTGGTTGAGTAGCTCCCGGATGCTGAGCCGGATACCGATACCAGCTCGTTTACCTTTTCCTTATCTCCAATTGACAACATGATGTTACCATTGTCAGTTTGCTGGCACACACCGACGGAAAAATGGACGTACATGTAAATGGCTTGGAGGTAACGTGTGGTTTGCCAATCATTAGCCCAATTGCCGACACAGCGACAACGCCGCCTAGTCCGGGCTGGCCCTGACCTTGACACACTCGATGTTAGAACTGGTCCTGCTCCAAAGCAATCGACAGCCACGATAAAGGCTCTAGCCATGTGAGGTTGCCAGACAAAACAAGGCTTTTATCATTCTATCTTTTCAACACCCAAGAGCTCCTTCAGGATATCGTATGTAGTTAAACTGATGCCAGTAGATACAGGGCTCTGCGCATACACAGATCAAATTAGTATTGCCACGATAACAAATGAAAACCATGAACACCAAGCTCGCGAAAGCAGGTACTTACTCGCATCCAATTTACCGACACACCCTTGAACAAACCTCGCCAACCTTCTCGCGCCAAAATAATTCGTGCAGTAGCAACGACACCAGTGTACTGCATTTTAGCTTGTGATCCCGAGACGTAGCCGTCCGTCTGAATACGTCTTCTAATGGTATCCATAGGATATGTGCCTAAGACAACAAAACAGGACTTGTCAGACCACTCGTCTTACACAACAGTTCAACGGCTCTTACTTGTTTGTGCGATACATGCTGCAAAGTACGAACAAACAAACTTGGTCAGCGGATTCAAACTTGGCTCAGGTGTATTCTCTCCGTGCTTCCGTTGCAGCCGCCGCCGCTGCAAATCAAGTGTCTGCAAACACATGAGCAAGCACTCTAGTGAGTTGGCAAGTTACCATTGCAATAAAAACTCGAAAATCTACGTACCCAAATCTTAAACCGCTCGTTCAATGAAAATCCGATTCCAGTATACGGCAGCGTCCCCAACAACGACGGCACCAGCCCTCGCGAGAACGACCGGGCGCCTTCCACCTTGTACATGGTCACGACTGCTTCGTAGATACTCGTGTAGCGATGTTTCCCCATCTGCACCATATACCTCGCCCGCACAATATCCAGAGGATACGCCACAACGAGCGACAGTCCTCCGGCCAGCGAGCCCGCCGTCACCAGCTGTAAATTACTGAGTTTCGGCACCTCCAGACTGCCCTCTCTCTCTGCTTTGCGATAGTTGTAGGCGTGGAATTTATGTCTGAAAAAGTCGAACCCCGAGTGCTGCAGTCCGGCGTACGGAATCACTCGTAGAATGTTGAGCATGTTGCCTCGGAAGAGCGCGTGGAAGCCGTCGTGCACGTAAATGTTCCTGGCCATCCTGGCGGCGTTCCGGAAGTTGAATTGCTGCTTGTCGTTCACCTGAAACAGAATTTTCACGCGGTCCAGTGGGGCCAGCGCCGACTTGGCCACAATTCCAGCCATTCCCCCGGCAATAAATGACTTGGAGACGGTCAAAATGGACCCTTTCCTCTCGGCTGCATCGGCGGCATCTGCGTGATGTTGTCGCATGGTTTTCTCCTGCTTGACGTCCATTTTGAACGTGTCTTCCGAATGGAGTCCGTATCCTGCGATAGACGCTTCGTAATCTTCGTATTGGACCACATCGTCACCTTCGTGCAACCTCAATTCCGCCTTCACCTGCTGTCGCCTCTGAAGCAGCTTGATGATCTCCTTTGCGAGCGTCTCATTGGGCGGCGAGTCCTCGGGCTTGAGGTCTAAAAATAGACTGTCGCCCTCGCTCATACCCAAGTCCAAGGCGGCGATCTGCGCGGCCCACGAAGTGTACACGCTCTGCACGGCCTGCGGGCTCTGCGCCTTCCAGCGCATGACGTATTCACAGAAGGCGGCGAAATCCAGCCGCTCCTCAGCGCGCAATGCCATGTCATGTCGCACGCGAGTTTCCGCACTCGGGTCCAACCGCGCGATCTCATTGGCGAGCGCGTCGCGAGTGATGGTCCCTCGCGCGTCCGGCCGCAGGTCCGCGAAGAAGGCGCGCATGATCTCCAGCACCTCGGGCGTGAGCGCAAAGTCCGGGTTGTACAGCTTGAGCGCCTGCAGCGCGTACGCCAGCTGCCGCCGCTGTTGGCGCGCGGCCTCCGACGTCTCGGCGGAGGAGCCCCCCATCGAAAGGTGTAGCGGATCGGAGACTGGAAACGCAATCGGAGCGGAGGAATGCAATTGACAAATGTTGGTAGATGGCTGACGGAAGTGGGGGTCAAATGTGGAGAGTTGTATGTGAGAGGACCCGGTTTTGGAACTGTGAGAAACGAATTGACAGAAGGGGATACTCTGACTTGACGTTTGTATGAACGCGGTTTTGTTGGATAAGCGTGTTCGGCTTGAAGTTTGGATCAAGCCCCCCAACTTGGCCTTAATGCTAGATGAGAGGGAGGATTGAAGATTTGTTAAAGTTATTGAGCTGTACGCAGTTGAGTTGTTGTGAACCAGATTTCCAGCTTGAATGTTATGGTTCATGTGAAGTCTGGTGGTTGGGATGGGGTGATTTTCACAATGCTGCACCACCGGACAAGACCACTGCAGCCCTGCAACTCAAAATTGCATCGGTGTGTCACTGAAAGGCAGTGTATTGCCCAGAAGCTCTAATTAAGGGTTTCTTTTATTTAGCGGTGCCCATGATGCGACCGAGTCTAATTTTGCGCACGAAACGACACGAGCCTAACATGGCTACAGTCCGAATTGCTCGCAACGCGCGACTCGCCACCAAGAGCGCAGCAATGGACGCGTGCATTGCACGGGGAGGAATTTCCCACGTGTTATCTCAAGCTCGAGCTTCATTGAAAAATCCCTCGCGGCCGTACACTCCGCAGACTTCTGCTCGTCCACTTTTCCAGGGAGATGACTACCGCCCAGGGTCGAGACCAAATTCTTCGTATACGGTGGCGGAGTTGAAGCAAATGGCGCAGCAGCAGACGCACCAAAAGTCGGCACCTTCCGTTCCGAAACCAACAAAGCTCCCACCGAGACCAAACGGAATGAAAGCTCGACCTCCGACCACACCCCAACCTGAAGAAGTCAAGTATGTGGATGTGACTGCGTCATCCAGCAGCCTCAAATTGGTACACGCACCGATTTTATCGGACGATGAGTCTGAGGACGAATTATGGGAAGGAAGCACTGGGAGGACGGATGTTTTGGAAACGTCAGGGGCGAAATTCGACACGGAGGCATCTCTTACACTCCCTTCGAACGTAAGTTCTAGAGTTTTCTACTTTCAAGCGTTGCTTATTAAGCTTAAATTTTTACGTTGATTTAGGACGAGCTGCTGCAGTCGTACAATGGAGCCAAGCGCTGTATCCAGGAGTTGCTTGGTCAAGCAGAATCGTCCGATTTGGTTTGTGGTGTGGTTCGTCTTCGTGAGATGGTCGACAATTTTGTGGGCCTGGGCTCATTTTTTCAAGTTGGTAGCACGAAACACTCAACAGATTACGCTGCTACCACCAAGCTCTGCCTCAACCTCTTCGATAGACTTTCAAGTGCGGTGCTTGAAAAGTGGGCGACAATCGCGGCTTGCGTACTGGAACTAGTACCTGTGCTTTTGGATTTGTATGGCGCTCTTGGAACGGATCGCGAGAGTATGAACATTCAAATGATCAAACTTGGAAAGACACTGTTTGTACTCAGCAAGGATAGCTGCAATGATGACTACTTTTGCAATGTACGCTACATAGAGGCCATTCTCCACGCAATTGCTGAGACCAGTAGCCAAGCTTCACGACAGCAAGATGAAAATCTCTCGAATGACAACGACAATGCAAAATTCCTCTCACCAGAGCAGCACACTATCCCACTGAAAATGCTGATTTACACGTCGGGAACTCTAAAAAATATTTCGAGTGCAGACGACAAGATGGCTCGCCTGCTGGCTTCCAACCGTGCAATTGCAATTCTCAGTGAAACAATGTTGTGGCGTGCTGAAGATGCCCCGAAAAACAAAGAAGTCGCGCAATTCCTGATCCAAACTACTGGCATTCTACGCAATTTATCGATCTCGAAAAATACTCAAAAACAGTTTCTCGAGGCTCGTATTGCCTCGCGATTGTGCGGCATGGTCCCTGCATTTATTGAGCACCAAGAGCTGATGGTGAACATCTCGCGCATTTTGAGCAAACTCACGTTGCACGAACTTCCGCGGGCCCAAATTAACCAGAGCTCCACAAACATGGAGAGTCTCATGGCTCTCGTAGACCACCGCCAAAACTCGTGGCTTTCACTTGTTGACCAACAACGCGCTGACATGCGCTTCCAGGACTTACTCTTCATTCGCGTCTTCTTCGTACTGGGGAATTTGTGTGCCGGCAACGACCAGAATCGAGTTTTGATTTCTACGGACTTTTCTGGAATCACACTCTTACTAGAAGTCTTGCAATTTTATGGATCTCGTTATTCCGATAGTAGACACAGCACTGATACCAATGAGAAGGAGGAACGACGTCGAGCCTCTGAAGCGGAACAGTCGATGGAAGTTTTGATCAAACTCATTCGTGTGATCGCCAATCTAGCCATTAACGCGGAGGTGGGTGCTAAACTCAATGAGAACGAAGGATTGATGCCCTTGTTGGAAATTCTGGAAATCGCTCAACACGCTGGACACGAAGAGTTAATGTTGAACGCCTTGAGCTGCATCACGAACGTATCGTACTACAGCAACGCTCCGACAGGTGACACCAAATCTAGATCTCCACCTAGCGATGGCTGCTTCATCGAAAGCAACTGCGTTGCCATCACGCAGCTTCTTTCGCGAATCTTGCTGGACAGAAACGAAGAAGCTGTAGTTGAAGCGACTAGAGCTTTTGGAAACCTGTCACGTTTCAAGGATGTACTGGCACATATGGGTGAGCTGAAAGTGCTGGATTGCTTTGTCGTCTTGCTAGACCACAGCAACCGCGAGGTCGTGTACACAGTTTGCGGCGTCTTGATGAATGCCGCTCTGGATCAGAGCACGCGTCAAGCACTGCTGTCAGTTCGGCCTGTAGTCAACGACGATACAGTTGATGTCCGCACACTTTTGGTAGGGATAGTGGAGTGTGCTGCTGGGGATGATTTGGAAATGACTCTTATCGCCAGCAAAGCACTTTACAACCTGATGCTGGCCAAGAACCTTTCGTCGACATCTAGTGATGGAGCTACCAGCTTTGCATGTAACACAATGAGTCTGCGTCGCACTATCGAAGAAGTGCTGAGTACAATTAGCCACCAAGAAACCAAGAGAGGAAGTAGGAAAGAGGCTAGCGAGCCAAGCGAAGACCATGACAACGAAGAGGGATCTGACGCGTGGGGCAATCGACAAGAACTCCGTTCGGTTCTGCCGCAGCTTCTAAAGAGTATCGATTCGCTCATTTAATATACTCTTTGACTTCACAATTAAAGCTGCTCCTCGAAATACATAATTTTTGCCTTAGCTCGTCTACAATTACAAGGCCAAACTTCGTTTTCTTGAGCAAGTGGTAATTATAAGAGGCTTGCTCTTTCACTAGCGATAGCGAACGTGGTAAGTAGTGTACTCTTGACTAAGATGCTTATGAAGGTTCATCCCACCCAAACCCACCACGACCAAGACGAAAACCAAAGCACAAATATCTTCACTGCAGCTTATCACAGGGTGAGAAGCTTGTTACATCGAGGGCACCGAAGCGAGTACTCCATCAAGCGGCTACTTGCTTTTCGAGATTATTGTGAGCGGACTTCACTAGCTCGTGGCGTCATTGTTTGTCTTCTGACCCCAATTCCTGCCATTGTGGTGGCACTTTTGATTGACTGTACTCCACTGAGACCCCCGTCGGATGGTTGGCAAGCGAATTATGCCTTTTGGATTCGTTGGTTTCTTGCTCTCGTTGCAGTACCGCTTGGAGTCACAGCACAGGTCAGAGGAGAGATTTTGCCTGGGATCATTTCGAATACTGGAGCGGTGGCAATCGCTATAGGGATTTCTGTCACGGATATATCGCTAGCGATCACGATAGCCGCACTGTGGCGATTTCCGATTCCGTTCGGGTATATAGTTCTTGTTGGTCCTTACTTGTGCCTCATCTCCAGTTTCACGCTGCTGGTTATTGGCCCGAGGTTGCTTTCCGAGTCTTCAAGTCTTCGGCAACAGCTTCAATCACAAGTTACCGTTATTTTTGTGCAAGGGCAAGTGGCAATGGTATACCCATTCTTGACGGCAGTTTTCTACCAGCTCTCGGGTCCCCATCAAACTGTATTTGTGGTTGTCATGCCTCTTTCAAACAGCTCATGAAATATCTCATTGCAAATGCAGCAGAGGGTCTTCATGAATACGTCGGGCCCATCGTGGTTTTCTCTGTGGATGTCTTCAACGTCTTCTACGTGTCATCTGTATGCAAATATCCAAGTCAACCCTTACGACATTATTCACCATAGCGTCAGACGGCTTTCACGTTCTAGTTGCTCTTCGTGACATTTTCCATCAAGCCAAGATCGAAAAGAAAAAGGGAGGCCAGGAATCTTCGTCGGCCGAAGTTAACTATATCGACGACCTAGCAAGAATGGTTCAAACGCTTTTTCAAGACCAAAAACTTACATCGGATCGCTCAAATGTTCGAGTAGATGCTCCCTTCCCTCTACCGTTATTTGAAGAAAGCATTCTTCTAATGCGCAGAATCTCAAGGAACGGACAAAATACTCGTGCCTACTCCTCAATGCTCGCCCAGGATTTAAATGCGCCAATTTTACTGCACAGCAACAAGCTCAGATCAAACCGAGGTACAGCGTTCCAAAGCATTTTCAAGTAGCGCGGACTACTGCAATATCAAAACTTCACCCAGCAATCGTTATCCACAAAAACAAAGTTTCCAAGGAAAGGGTCGGCTCCTAGAAGACTTTTAACGTTGATGCATTCGGACGCTGCGCTCTCAGCTGACATGTTGCGTTCGACCTTATCACATACCGCTCGAGTGGAAGCTCTACAAGATGCGCTTCAGGCTCTTTTTCATTCGGAATACTTGCTCATGGCAGAGTACATCGAGTGTACACTGCCAACACTCTACGCAATTTACCTACCGATTTTGTTCAATCTACCAGTGGCAGCATACTACCCCCAAACAGCGACTTCAAGTCCGAACAAATTGAGATAGGATGTATTGAACATCCTAACGTTTGGAGCAGTCGAGTTTGCAGGTTTTGTTGGTTTGCTGTTTCTTCTCCGAAAGAAATGTGGGATATCTCCTCTGTACCAGTTAGCATTTGTGCTTGAGACTCAAATGCGTACCGTTCAAGGCCACTTATTCGTGTAGACTGTTTACATTTTGCATATGCCTTTGATGCATTACGGTAAGCTCCTGCATTCATTCCTTTAGGCGTGGGTACCAGCAGCTGATGCGCTCAATTGGACTGATACAGGTGT
The DNA here is from genome assembly GCA_000468175.2 of Phytophthora cryptogea. Lineage (NCBI taxonomy): Eukaryota > Oomycota > Peronosporomycetes > Peronosporales > Peronosporaceae > Phytophthora > Phytophthora cryptogea. Next base: position 18,579 of record KV741517.1, read on the forward strand.
TGACTACAAAATCAACTTTGGGTAAGTCCACCACTACGTCTGAATATCGAGAATGACATACTACCAAAACACAACTGGTCTTACGAAGATCGACGCCTAACTTGTGAAGAGGCTAAACAAGTTACGCTGCACGCAAAGTAAAATTGTTTGTGGCTTCTCTTGTCTAACCAGTCAAAGGTCAAAGCAACCCGTATCACATTGCTTTGAAATAAATGCACTCAATGTAAGACACTCGCCAGCTTCGATATCGTTCCTGGCATCTCAAAGCTTTTCAAACCGAAATTTCAGTCTTCTCGTCGCCTGAGCTCCCCAGCAAAGGCGTCGCCTCATCCCCCAAGGTCTTTTCCGGCTCCTTGTGCTTTGAGATCCAAATCGTGACGACAAGAGCAGGCAGCGTCAGCGCCACGAGCAAGCCGATGACGTTCCCAATGACACAGTCCGGAGCCATGTAGCCCTTGACGGTCTCGCCATTGAGCTCACCATTCACATTGCAGCTGCCGTTGAACGCGAGCTTCTCCAGAATACCAGCCTCCACCGTCGCGACCACAAGTCCAACGATGGACAACCCAATGGCAATGTGGTACGGAGCAATTGAAGATCGGACACTCTTCTCTGCCCCAGGGTAGAAGAACACCGCAAAGCTCCCAAGCCACTACAGACCACCAAGCAAACAAGCTATGACCCATCTCATTCATCACCAATCCACTACTACACAGCACGTACATGAGCTCCGAACAGGATCAAGACACTCAAGCCCAACCAACTGTGGAGACTGTAGAGGTTCGTGATCCCGTGCTCATTGTGGAACCGAAACACTGCAACTGCGCCGACCACAGCACTCAGGAAGCCCAACGCATGGAGCGACAAGTGGATTCTCTGCAAAGTCATCAGAAGACACAAAACACATTAACCCCCAACCTTTTCTCCTCTTCTTCTTCTCCTCTCTCTCACCTTGTTCACTGAGTGACTAAATGGTAAAGAAATGTAGGCGAGAGCCGCTTGAATGGAGCAGAAGACGAAGCCGAAGCTCATGAGCAGCGGGTGCCAATTAAACACTCGCGCGTCTCCTTTTGTCCACGAAAACCCGCCGGTTGCTCTCTCCGTTACCACCCCGTCCTTGACACTGAAAGCCGAGAGTCCGTTGCCCATCCAGTAGCCCATGAGCACGAGCACAAGCGCCGGTAGCGTCTGCAACGAACAATTCATGAAGCAAAGTGAGATATCTCAATTTCTTACGTTTTCAGAGCCAATTCGGAGCGGTGGAAAGTGAAAACCAGTGCATTCGACTCGCTACGTTCTCCTCTACAAGGTCACTACTTATTCATGTGCGTACGTGGGCGAGAACGCGTGGGAAGAGCTCCATGTTAAACTGTTCTGGTGGTCTCAAGTCGAAGAATGACCGCGTCAATCCGATCTTTCGTTGTGATTGGTTGATTAATAAAAACGTTTTCGTGTTTTAACAAAATGTTTATACACATTAATTTTTGATACTTTTATGAAGAGTTGTTAGATTAACTTTGTGCACGTTGCAGCTCGCTGAAGCGACTGTGACGAGGTTCCAATGCTTACAAACAATGGTTTTTTTTACAACTTACAAACGTGTTGGATTAGCTCATTGCATGTATTCCAGGTTTTCACGCGTGCCTATGTTGATCTGTTGAGTATCAGTCAAAACCTTTTCAGTTTTCTCCAACATACCTGTTTTAACAGCAAAACCGTCTTTTAGTCTTAATCCTAATTCGCACTTAATCGAATTTTGTAGTTCCCCCAAATTCGGGACCCATTTAATTGGTCCCATTTTGCATTTTTCGTGCACGAAATGTCGGCGGCCATCGAGCAGCGCAACCAGGACGCGACCGTGTACGTGGGCAACCTGGACGACCGCGTGTCGGAGGAGCTGCTGTGGGAGCTCATGCTGCAGGCCGGTAGCGTGTGCAACGTGCACATGCCCCGGGACAAGATCACGGGCGCGCACCAGAACTACGGATTCGTCGAGTTCCGCACGGAAGAATGCGCCGAGTATGCAGTCAAAGTGCTCAACATGATCCAGTTATACGGCAAGGTGATTAGGGTCAAGAAGGCGTCCAATGACAAGAAGAATCTGGACGTGGGCGCAAACCTATTTTTAGGCAATTTGGACCTCGAAGTGGACGAGAAGCTGCTGTACGACACGTTTTCCGCCTTCGGAGGCATCATTGAGACCCCCAAGATTATGCGCGACCCAGACACGAAAACCTCACGCGGGTTCGGGTTTGTGAGTTTCGACTCGTTCGAGGCCGCCGATCTGGCCATTGAATGCATGCACGGCCAGTATCTGTGCAATCGCCAAGTGGTGGTCCAATACGCATTTAAGAAGGACAGCCACAATGAACGCCACGGATCGGAGGCTGAGCGGCTGTTGGCTCAGAGGAACCCCAACAAGCTGCAGCCCCACACCATGTTTGCATTTAATGGAAATGGGGCTCCTCCTCCACCTGGAGGGTACATGGGCATGGTGCCGCCGCCGCCGCCCCAAACGATGGGCATGGCGTATCCTCCTCCTCCGCCAGCTATGATGGGAGTGCCGCCGCCGCCTCCGCCGCAGAGATAGGTAGCAGGAGTAAAATGCAGAAAATGCATTAAATGCATTTTTGGATTTGCTGGACGGTTGGCGTCGCTTCGAGGTCTGGATCCTGTTCATTTCGGCTTTTGCAAGATGAATCAAGAGGAAGGACGTCGGGTGTATTGCGTGGATCATGTAGAGGCAGCAGGAGATGTGAAACCTGCTGCACGCGGTGGTGCATCTTTGACGCAGGTAATTTTGAGTTTGTGACTTTGCAGGTACCCATTTGTTGACTGTCTGAAGTGCAGGTCGAGGATACTGGTCTGGTGTACTTGATTGGAGGTGCCAACCGAGAAGGAACGAGCTTTGGTGACGTACATCAATTTGATTTGGGTGCGTTTCATGAAAGTGCATGCTTCATCACTGAAAAATGCTGACGTGTTGTATTGTGTTGGCTGAGCAGAAGCACGTCAATGGAAGGTGATCAAGCCTTTGAATGGCAGTCTGCCTCCGAGAAGTGGCCACTCAGCTGTTGCAGTTGGTGAAAAGATCTACGTTTTCGGCGGACTTGACGCTGCTGCCGGTGAAATCTACAACGATGTCCAGGTTTTCAACACTCGGACGTCATCGTGGAGTAAACCAAGAATTCAAGGTGAAGCTCCTGTTGCTCGGAATGCACACGCAGCTATTCTCCTCCCTGAAAGTGGCAAAGTAGTGGGGAATCGGCGGTTGCTGGTGTACGGAGGCTCGTCACCTGAACATGGCGCTTTCAGTGATGTTTTTCTCCTTCATCTTCCAGTGGACGACGCTCGTAGCCAGTCAAAACCTCTGCTTTGGGACAAACTGAATGCAAGTGGTGAGATTCCGGAAGCACGAGAGCTTCACTGTGTGGTGGTCCAGTCTCATGACACGATCTGCTTTGCTGGAGGTCGAAACTTTGATGGAAAAGTCTGCACGGACATGGCACTTTTGAATATCAAGACATGGACCTGGCAACTTGTGCCGATATGCGAATGGAACCGCTGCTGTCTTGCCGCTGGGAATGTGGACGGCGAGCTAATTAGCTTTGGCGGCTGGGACGGTGGCCGGATCTGTGGCGACTGCTGTCGTTATTCTGATGACGAGGAGTCCTGGCTCCCAGTGCCCACAGCCAAGTCTACGGACGAGAAGCAGTCGGCTGATCCATCGCTGTCGGAGATTCCAGAGCGCTTCGGACATTGTGGCTCGACTGTGACGATGCAATCGCCGTCTTCGAAAGATGGCAAGACTGAACGAAAAGGACTGCTTATCTTTGGCGGCATGAACGCAGAGAGCGACTTGGATGACCTCGTGCTGATCACGTCAAGCCTAAATTCTTCCTCGTAGCAGATAATAGTCCACACTTCAGGAACAACTGAAGGCTTGATAACACGATTCACATTCTAAGCCAATTTTTCCCATTGTCCGAACGCGTCACAAAAGATTGAGACCAAGATCCTGTCGGATATCACCAGCCAAAAGCTGTCCCCATAAATGGCCTCCATTATTCACCAGTGTGGTGTTTCCGGAATCGAGAAACAACTTGAACACAAGGCAGGGCAGGTGGCGAACCTGCAGGAACTTCGTAGCCTAATGTATTGGTTGCTTCTGTAGTAGCTAACAGAAT